>JACXGI010000322.1:54850-151291 GCA_016801175.1 Esox masquinongy
GTGCGTGCGTGCGTGCGTGTGCGTGCGCGTGCATGTCCCACCAGGCGAGACTGGTATTGGTAAATCAACCCTGATGGACACGCTGTTCAACACTAACTTTGAGAACTGTGAGTCGTCCCACTTCGAACCACAGGTTAAGCTGCGAGCCCAGACATACGACCTACAGGAGAGTAATGTCAGACTTAGACTCACTGTAGTCAACACTGTCGGCTTTGGAGACCAGATGAACAAACATGACAGGTAGGGACAGGGGTGTGTTTTCACATCAATGTCAGCTTTTAACATTAAAAACAACTGTTATGTTAAAATTCTTTCTCTCAAAAGAATTCCGTCGCCTTTCCAGAACTACAGCCTAGAACAGACCTTCGGTGGAAAGTGTTACCATTAAATTTTTTAGATAGGGGGTGGACGCTTCCAGGCTCTGTCAGTCTATGCAGATCTATATTATTCCCTACATGTACTTACATTGGCTTTCTAATAAATAGATGACCAAAATTTAGCATTTGTGACTGACTTACGGAGTTGTTTCGCTCATCTGTATGAAGATGACTGTAGCTTTAAGTCGCTGTGGATGAGAACATGATAAATTAATACGCTGAATGGAATGTAAATCTAGATAATGAATTAGGGAACGTGGAGAGGGAGGCTGGATCGGCCTCGTTTTGACCTTTAAGTGTAAACTTACATTCTGATTCTCTAGCTTCCAGCCGGTGGTGGACTACATAGACCGCCAGTACGAGACCTATCTCCAGGAGGAGCTGAAGATCAAGAGAAGTCTCCATAACTACCACGACTCCCGTCTCCACGCCTGTCTCTACTTCATATCTCCTTCTGGACACTCCCTGAAGTCGCTGGACCTAGTCACCATGAAGAAACTAGACAGCAAGGTGCGTGCGTGGCCCAGTGTATCGACGCTGCTGGAATGAGTTCAGCTGTTTTTGTGAGCCTGCCCCAGTCGTGTCCATCGGAATTGAGTTTTCTGTGGATGCTGTGGACATCTAGCTCTTTGTGCTGTAGTGGTCTGTTACAATAGCAGAGAAGGATGACCGTGGAGATTGAGGACTGAGACAGAGGGTGTTTCTGTACCAGGCACGTGGCGTATGTGTGTGTCTATGGATTCAAGTGTAGCCTGGCAGGCTTTTGAATGGGACTCTGTCTAAATGGTGATTAGCTTCTGGTTTGGAGAGCTTTCAGATATGACTCTTCATATACGCCCCCCTGTGTATTCATTTAGAAAGTGAAGCTATACCGTGGCTCTATAATCTAATCATTTTAGATTTAAAATCAAATGTTTCAAAGAGGTGACAGTGGGCCCGTGATTGGACTCAGTTATTTGTATTGACGTATATTAATCATTAAATGTATTGGAAATGTAAAGAACAGGGGTTGGTAACTTTTCTGTTGCTGTGGAGGGAGCCTACAGAAGACCTTTTTTTTGCGCCCTGGCAAAGCTAATTCTGAGCTTCCAGCAAGAAAACATGGAAGAATTCTACATCCATTTCAACCCACCATTCTTGTGTACCTACACTGGCAAAAGAACACAGGGCTTTTGTTTGTTGGAGACATTATGTGACCGTTACTTATTTCAAAGTTCTCATGCAAATCAAGGATAGTGAATATAGTGAAATGGTTATTAATATTTCGTATTGATCAATGTCCATGAAAACTTGCTACTTAGCACCCTCGCTGTTCTTTGAAATGTTTAGACCCACTTGTTCTTTAAATGTGCTCACTGCTGTAAGTCTCTCTGAGTAAAAGCAACTTCAAGTTACTTGAATGTAAACATGGTTACATGGGACACAGGCATATAAGCCGCATCTCACTATAAAACTGGTTACATTCAGTGCTTTTAAAAATAAAATTTTGAATTTTGTTGCAATTCTCACCCTTTTCATCTGCGTGTGTGTCTATGTATTCCAGGTGAACATCATCCCAGTGATAGCCAAGGCAGACACCATCTCTAAGAGTGAGCTGCACAAGTTTAAGATCAAGATTATGAGTGAACTAGTCAGTAATGGAGTTCAGATCTACCAGTTTCCTCTGGACGATGAGACTGTAGCCAAGGTCAACACTACCATGAACGTGAGTATATTGCTAGGGCAGTGTCATTTCTAAGATTTACATCAAAAGATACCAAAGATGTCTTATTTTCTCAGTATTTCAATTTCTTAAGAACCTAGGTTTTTGCTACAGAAGTTCAGTTTTTTATCCTGTGAAAATGATGTATACGAATACTGAGGAAGTGAGTGGGTGGTGTCAACATACAGTACTGTTAATACTATAGTAGTATCTGGCAGAATTGAGACTACATCAGTGGCCAATACTGTATAACGCACACGCATTATTATTTCAAAGGTTTTATATTTTCCAAAAAATCTTTTTTTTTTTCCTCCATAATTTCCTGATTTCCAATTTGTAATTAAGGCCCAGGAAGTGTATGCCAGAATTCCTACGCAGTGAATGAAGGCATCCTTCAGCCAATAACCAGGATTGAATTAACAGATGCCTACGTGGCCACAAGTCGTTAGAGGTCGACAAGGCAAGGCAACCCTATAATATGACTAAACCCCCCAAACCTTGACAGTGCTAGCCAGTTGTCAGAGAAATGAAAATGAACCTCATGGGAGAGTGTGGCAGTTACTACTTATGATATTACATGCTAATATATAGCCCTAGCAAAATCCTTCCTTGCTACAGTGCTGGAGGAAAAAGCTAACAACTTGGCCTAACACTCTTTTAGAGACCATTTAAACTGTGACATTTCTAACAATTTGTTACCCAAGGTGTGTAACTAATTTCTTTAACTTAAAAAAAAAAAGAAGACCATCGTCGTTTGGACAGGTCGTTGTGTCATTCCAGACATTGCCCAACACTAATGAGCAATCCTTCTTGGCAAAGGGATGATAAAAGCAGGCTGCTATGCTTGCCTAAGATTTCCTCCCAGTTATTGCCTTGGTGCTCAAGCTATTTTTAGTTATAGCTTGTAATAGTGATGCTCAATCTCAGCCTACAAACATTGCCATCTCCTGGCAGCATTTACTTACCAGATTTTGACACTTACAAACCAAATGACATTTTGTGCTCAGTAACTCAATGTTATACTTTTTGTTTGTCTTTCAGCTAGTTTTTTTTTATGGATTTCTTTATCTCATTAAAATATATTTTGTATATTTTAGTACTAAAATATATTTTGTATATTTAGTAAAACAGAATGCAATGATGTGCAAATCATTTATCCCTATATTTAACTGAAAATAGTACGAAGACAAAATATCAAATGTTGAAACAGAAATTTTATTGTTTTATTGAAAAATACATGCCCATTATGAATTTGATGCCAGCAACATGTTTCAAATAGGTTGGGACACAGGCATGTTTACCATTGTGTCGCATGACCTCTTATTTTAACAATACTCTGTAAGCGTCTGGGAACTGAGGAGACCAATTGCTATCGTTTTGAAAGTGAAATGTTTTCCCATTCGTGCTTGATATAGGATTTCAGCTGCTCAACAGTTTGGTGTCTCCTTTGTCGTATTCATTTTTAATTTCATAATGAACCAAATGTTTTCAATGGGTGACAGGTCTGGACTGCAGGCAGGCCAGTTTAGCACCCAGACTCTTACTTAGGAGCCATGCTGTTGTAATACATGCAGAAAATGGTTTGGCATTGTCTTGCAGAAATAAGCAAGGCCTTCCCTGAGAAAGATGTAAACTGGATGGCAGTATATGTTGCTCCAAAACCTGTATATAATGTTCAGAACCATTTCCAGTGTGGTGCCACTAATGCACCCCCATACCATCACAGATGCTGTCTTTTGAACTGTGCATTGATAAGAAGCCGGATGGTCCATCTCCTCTTTAGTCCGGAGGACGCAGTGTCCATGATTCACAAAAATAATTCCACATTTTGGTTAGTCAGACTGTTTTCCACTTCACCTCAATCCATTGTAAATGAGCCCGGGCCGAGAGAAGGCAGCGGCGGTTCGGTTTTTTCTCGTGGTCTTTCAGAAAGTGGTGAACCCCTCCCTATCCTCACTTCTTTTAGGCCCATCCTCTCTGGAATGATCTTTTAATACCCAATCATGTTACTGAACTGTTGCCAATTGATCCAATTAGTTGTGTGATATTCCACAAGGTTTAGTTTTTTAGCATTACAGAACTGTTCCTGTCTTTTGTTGCGTCTGTTACAACTTTCTTGAAACGTCTTGCTGGAATCAAATTCAAAGTGGGCATATATTTTTCAAGAAACAATAAAATGTATCAGTTTTAACATTTAATGTGTTCTTTGTACTATTTTCTTTTAAATATAGGGTTTAAATGATTTGCACATCATTGCATTCTGTTTTGATATACATTTTACGCAGCGTCCCAACTTTTTTGGAAACGGGATGGTAGTTTTTATATTAGTATATTTTTATTTACAATGATAACCTTGTGTAATACATATTCTTTGGTTGCCTAGTAGGTAGAGAACTGATAACCTAACCAAGACAGTGCTTGCTAACTTTATCCTGCTTTTGAAAAATATCCATCTGTTCTTCGACTGTAAATGTGTGTATATACAGGGCCATCTACCATTTGCTGTTGTGGGCAGTACGGAGGAGGTGTTGGTGGGGAACAAAATGGTGAAGGCTCGCCAGTACCCTTGGGGCGTAGTGCAAGGTAATAGTCTTTGCAAGATAGAAATTAGGAGCAGATGACAGAAATTCACTGTGTGTTATGCCCTAATGCAGGGGCTACCGTTCCCTGTCATTATAACATAACATAGTTTTGTTATAGGGATTTCATATTGATTTCATATTGATTTAATTGAAAAGAACTGGAATGGCTCTGGAATGAAAATATCCACACTTCCAAAATCATGTCATACATGAATTTGAAAGTTTATCCCCACAAAGGATCTGATCTCATTTCCCTCCCAGGACTACTAATGTTAGTCAACTGTAGATGTTTGAAAGACATATTTTTGCACTGAGTAGGCCTGCATTGAATACATTGGCTACTGTATGCTATAAAATAAACATACAAAACAAATGTACTGTGTGGAAATTATAATAAACAAACTGAAGGAAATGCAGAATTTAATGAAAATGCTGAAAAAACAGTTTTCTCAAGAGAGAAAATCACTTACAATGTATTTAGCTCACCTAACATCATTCCCTGGACAGGGAGCATAGTGGAATGTGTATCAGCGTTCCACTCTATAGAATGCAAATATGCACCCCTCTTTTTCACATTTTGTGCTACTTTGTGATT
Source organism: Esox masquinongy (assembly GCA_016801175.1). Lineage (NCBI taxonomy): Eukaryota > Metazoa > Chordata > Actinopteri > Esociformes > Esocidae > Esox > Esox masquinongy. The sequence goes on from JACXGI010000322.1 coordinate 60,107, forward strand.
GATGTTTTTTAATGATAGTCATTAAAAAACACAAAATGGATTCAATTGCCACCACAATGTCATTAATGAGAAATGATTTTGTGGCAAGATATTTTTTCTATATTTTCCAGCCCTACTATATAGTACAGCGTAGTCTGGGTACTAGTCTCTTTACTGTAGCTTTCCTTCCATTTTTCTGTAATCCATGTCTTTTGGAAAAAGAGTACAGGGAGTGGAATGTTATCTAAAGAGACTGGTACCTATACTAGGCTCAGACTATAACTGTTCACTGTAAACTAGGACACTAAATGGCAGAGACATCTCACATTTCTAGGAATGTCCTCCACACAAAGAGAATTGTGGGGGACGACATTAGTCATGTCATGAAGGGGGAGGTTAACTTGGCCCGGCACCTAATCGATCTGAGACCAACTTAGATTGGAGTCATTGGATTTGTTTTGGCTGTAGCCTGACCCCTGTGCCCTGTCTTCCAGTGGAGAATGAGAGTCATTGTGATTTTGTGAAACTGCGTGAGATGCTGATCTGCATCAACATGGAGGATTTGAGGGAGCAGACGCACACACGTCACTATGAACTGTACCGCCGCTGCAAGCTAGAGGAGATGGGCTTCAGAGACACAGACCCTGAGAGCAAACCAGTCAGGTACACACACACTCCGAACGTAAACCTGTCAGGTACACACAAACGCACACACACCCAGAACGCAAACCTGTCAGGTACACACAAACGCGCGCGCACACACACACACACACACACACACACACACACACAGAAGGCAAACTGGTCAGACACAACAACCGTATGACTTAAAGTGGGAATCTGTGTGTGCGCATGTGTGCAGCCTGCAGGAGACGTACGAGGCGAAGCGTACCGAGTTTCTGCAGGAACTTCAGCGGCGAGAGGAGGAGATGAGACAGCTGTTTGTCCAGAGAGTCAAAGAGAAGGAGTCAGAACTCAAAGACGCTGAGAGAGAGGTGCACATCCCTTTCAACACGCTCCTCACGCACAGATGCCGACACGCAAATACAAATGTATCATCATGGTATCACTTAACACAACCCGACAGAGAAATAGAAAGAAATCAACATGGTATTACACACATCTTTTACAGTCTCTAATGTGTTTGTGTGTGTGTGTGTGCGCGCGCGCGCGTGTTTGTGTGTGTGTGTGTGTGTGTGTGTGTGTGTGTGTGTGTGCGCGTGCGTGCGAGTAGCTACAGGGAAGGTTTGAGCAGCTGAAGAGATTACATGCGGAGGAGAGGAATGTGTTGGAAGACAAGAGGAGAGTGCTAGAGGAGGACCAGAGTTCCTTCAATAAGAGACGCGCCGCAGCCCAGCTTCTGCAGGCGCAGAGCCTTAATGTTAACGGGAAGAAGGACAAAGATAGAAAGAAGTGAGTTGCATCTGACCTTAACCAAACTCCGTTTATTGTCTGTACCGGCGCAGTTTCGCATGAGAATGTGCTGTAATGAAGGTCAGTTTCTAACGTGTTGTGGTCCCTCCCTCTCTTCTTACTGCCCCCCCCAATCTCTTTCTGTCGCTCAGCTCAGGGTTCATGTGAAGATCAATAAAACAACTAATGGCATCTAGTTCTCCTCTGCCCCCATTGGCCCGTTTCTAACTCGAACCAGGAAGGAATTTCACAGAGCAGGACCAGAGCCCGCAGACTTCAAATGGCTTAGTCTGTAAAGAAACAAACTGCCTCAGAGCTATCAGCCAGGTCTGGGGTCAGTTTAATTACCATTGACTTTCAATAGAATTTCACAGATCTTCAAGTTATGGATTTGGAATTGAGTTCAGTAGGAGTGAGAATTGAATAGGTGGAATTAACCCCAAACCTGCTGTCAACTGCCCAGAAGACTCTAAATGTTCAGGCTAAAGTTGAGGCCCATCTTTGTTCCTGCTCTGTTAATTGAAGTCCTGACGGTTCTGCTTTATGATGTCCAGTGCCAAAAGTGTAAATGTTTGAATTTCTCTTATTTTATAGCTCCTTTCAGGGACATTCAGCTTTATATATCTCCCTATCTTAACACTATTTTATGCTACATATCCATTTATGTTACCCCTGCTATTGAAGGATGTTGTTTGACAAAGGATTTTCTTTCTTATTACCCACCTTTACTCTACTGATCGCTTCACCCCCCACTAACAGCAATACAGGCTTGTAATTTAGTTTGGATCTGAACATAATGTTTTCATTATGTTTTTTCATTTCGATGTTGTGTGCCTTTTTACACTCCTATAGAGAGAAAACGAGAGAAAGAAGGTACCTTATTTTGCTGAATCATTTCTATGAGATTTCAGTTTACATTGGCGTGTACTGACCGACTGAACTGAGGAAATATCCTTGCACTATCCAGACCTGTTTTATAGGCTACATCAGGAAGCCTACATAAAACCTTTTAAGAGGTAAATCAGCTCTCTTAAGTGTAGTGTACGTTGTAACGGGAACTGTCTTACCAAAAAGACATTGCGAGACCTATTTTCTCACCGTTTTTGCTCCAGCAATCTGGTTACCTTTATTTTTTTGTTGTTATGAAGATGTAGTCTATGCAATACACTTCTCTTCACGCTGCACTCCCAACGTAACCTAAGTTTACACTACAAAATGATCAGCTTGAGTATTCTTCCATACATTTCGGAAATGTATTGTAGTGTGAAAAGGCTTTTAAATGAATACCAAAACTGAAACACTAGAAAAGTGTACGTGTGGTTTACATGTGATATTTATATGGGCCACCACAGGCCAGTGGCTACCAGTTTACTGTGTGTTTATTGAAGTGATGCTGGTTCATGTTTACATGACTAGTAAGTACCTCAGACCCCTCCCCTTCACTCATTCAGCTTGTTTAAACAGCATTATTAGGTAACGATTTTAATATCTCAATAAACATTTGTATTTTTATGACACTTTTTGGCTCTTGTGATTTTTTTTTACAGTGACCGCATGTGTCGGGTTCTTCAATTCATGCACGTCCTTTGCTCTAGTCCAGTGGTTTCCAAACCAATCTTGGCAGAACCCCATGTTTCTTGACTTTGGTGTAACCCTTAAACACACCTGATTCATTTGAAAAGGGCTTGAAGGTTTGTGGACAACGTAAATCTCTGGAAGCTTTGAAAGAGTTGAAACACATGGAATGGTGGGGGGGTTCCCAAGGGGATGTTGGAGAACTACTGCTCTTTTCTACTCCAGCTACTTGTTAGGTTAATGATAGTATTGTACACTGAACAAACGCAACATGCAACAATTTCACATTTTATAGAGTTACGGTTCATATAAGAAAATCAGTCTAGTAGAATGTATTAATTTGGCATTTATCCATTTTCATGATTTCACATGACTGGGGATACAGATACGCATCTTAGATAGGACTTAAATAAGGTAGAGGTGTAGAAGTGAAAACCAGTCAGTATTTGGTTTGACCACCATTTGTTTAATGCAGTGCAACTTTTCTTCATATAGAATTGCTGAGGCTAGTTGTGTCCTTTATCTGGAATGTTGGCCCATTCTGTTTCAGTGGCTGTGTGAAGTGTCTGAATATTGGACTGGAACAGGAGAATTGGCTGTGCGTCATCATGCTGAAACATGAGGCGATGATGAATATCATGACTATGGGCCTCTGGATCTCGTCAGGGTATCTCTGCTGGTTGTCCGTTGGGCATGCCTGCCATACCGTCACCCCACCTCTGTGGGGCGTTCTGGTCGCAACTCTAACATCAGCTAACTCGCTCACACATGACTATCTGCAACAGGCACGGTACAGTTGAAACGGATTGGTTCTTACAGAGCCCACTCCAGCACACCCAAGTGTTTACCCAGTGAGGTCATTTACGATGCCTGACTGCATTCGGCCCAAGACCCTGGTGAGGACAACGAGCGTGCAGGTGAGCTGCTCTGAGGTGATTTCTAACGGTTTCTGATGGTCTCAGACAATCCCGCAGGTGAAGTCGGATGTGGAGGTCCTGAGCTGCCGAGGTCTGCATTTGTGAGGCTGGTTGGACATATTGCTTTATCCTGAAACAACATAAGAGGAGGCTTATGGTAGAAATCTTAACCTTCTATTTCCTGGCTACCACTCTGGTGGTCATTCCTGCCGTCAGCATGTCAGAGGCATACACCCTCAACATATCAGACATCTGTTGCTTTGTGGTAGGTGACAAAATGAATGTGGTTTGAAATTGTGCATCCTGTTGTATTTTGATATGGCTATGGTATTGTTGGTTTTTACCTAATCTGTCCACAGGAGTTGAAGGAACTGGATTTTGACCCGTTTTAGATTAATTCCAATTAATCAACGACTTAATGTAACAAAGGGGTTTACTACATATATATACAGTATATCAGTTACAGTACATGTATCAAATATAAAGGTTCTCTGGAGGTTTGAGATGGTTTGAGTTGTAAAAGCAAAGATGGATGCAGAGGTGAGGAAAATGCAAGAGAGCTTGCAAGAGAGCTTTCCCAAACCCCAAAGAATCATTTAATATGCAGGAAACATAGAGTTAAAATGTTTCAGTTCCTTCAGTGTTTATATAGTTCAACTAATTAGGTTTAACTTATTAAGTTTGCATACATTAAACTTTTTTGCAACTGTATGTACTTTTCTCTGTGTTTTGAACTAAAGCAAATGTCTAAGTGTCCAAAAATGTTTGGTGTTCAACGTATTCCAATTTAATGGTGATGCTGCACCTTTTTCTTTCCTTTCCAAAAAAGTAGAAAAGGAAGGTTTTGAGTGAGGAACAGAAGGGTTGAAATTAAGAGACCACTGCAAATTGAACACTTCTGTTCCTCACATAAAACTTTCCTTTTCAACTATTTTGTAAAGGAAAGAAAAAGGTGCAGTGGTCTCTTAATTTTTTCCGGAGCTGAATTATTGACGAACTAAGAAGAATTCAGTAATAATGTACACAATGTATGAAGATCATTTAGGTGGAAGCGAACATGGAACACATTACAGTAGACACCATGGGACCAGTTTCCAAGTTTTAATCATGTTCTGGATTTCTACTGCGTCTTTGCATGTCAACAACATTGGTCTCGCGACAAATACAAAAGACTTAAACAGAAGGTTGAAATTGGGTCTGCTCCTTCAACTGGCGGACTGGCATTGGCTACTTGTAAGCCCATGGAGATTTTCATTCTGTCCGAGATGGTAAGGTTGAAAAGCAACTGCTTTACTGGGTCATGGCCTTGGTCTGGTCAAGCACCTTGCGGAAGAGTTCTTCCATCTGAGCCTGGACGTTGTCAACCAGAGGCTTGAGTTGAGCCTGCACGTTATCGGCCAGAGGATTCAGCTGGGCCTGGATGTTTTCGGCCAGGGGAGCCAGCTTCTCCTGGATCTGCTGCAGTTGGGCCTTACCATCCTCAACGAAGGTCCTGTTTAAAACAGAGACAAATTAGTGGTCTGAACACACCATCAACAAAGAGAGGGGGACTCAAATATTAGTGCCTGTTCGTTCTATGGCTGGTCAATAGTTTTTGTCGTTTGTCTGATTCTGCAGACTATTTCATCCCTGACCACTTATTGATTCTTTTGTTTTGTGTTGTTTCAGGTGCTCTCTTGTTTTTGCTATGGCAATAGAATAATGATTAGGTGTTCAAAGTTATTGTCTTTAGGGCTGGGGTAGGAGGGCTGGATGTTGAGAAGTTTATCTAATAATGTTGTAGTGAAAACAATGGCACATACTCTGCCTGCATTTTCTGCACCAGCTGCTCAGTGGTGGAAGTCACCAAAGCTGACAGATCCTGGAAGTACTTTGTCAGCTCCTCGACTTGAGCAGACTGTGCTTGGCTTCCTATGGTTAGAAAAAGCAATTTCATTAATACAGATAAGGCATAAAAGGCTTGTGCACATAAAGCATGCTACAGCACATATAGCTGTTTATCATAAATGGGTTGTAAATAAACTCTCTAACCCTGCAACACTGTATTAAAATGTTTTGCATATCTCTTATATAGTACAAAAGGGTGAAATGCAGTTATTGATACAGATTGCCACCGCAGTGGAGAAACTAGCATCAGAATGCGCCTTTAATACATTAAGATTGTTCCCTTACCATGAGCCAGAGCGAGCACAACAACAAGGGCGGCGAGGAAGACCTTCATGGTAGCTGAGTGGGGCACTTCAGGAGAGAAGAAACAGGCAGAATTAGCTTGACTTCATGGTGATGATGTGGTCCCCACATGGATGGATGGCCGTCTCTACTAAGTACAGCTGAGGGTTTTTTTTCTCCAGGGGCTTAACAAATGGGCCAGGTTTTGAATGAATTTAGGGTCAGTCAATCCTAATGATCTGACAGAATAATAATATCAAACACCCTCCTCCCACTATGCTATACTAGTAAGTGAGCTGCTCTTATTTCCATCTTTCCATCTTCACTTGCACTTAAAGTAAGCATTTGATCCGTACTTCTCAGTTAACCTCTTGGAAAAAAATTAGAAACCCTCTGTCAAGAGCTCCCTCATAACTTGTTGCAGCAAAAACCAGACAGACTCGGAGATGCAAGAAAAGTTCCGGGGTCAGAGTGTCTCCCGGTTTAAGGGCACACACGAGGCATTCTTGCAGTTGGTATTCAAGAAGAAGATAAAAAGGTAGGATGAGATTTGTCAACAGAAGAAGGACATAACGGTTCTGGTTATCTGGTTCCTTATAGACAATTTGAATAGTCTGCTGTTTCAGCCAGAAACTACCCAGTGTTGTAACAGCCCGTTGTAACTCAGCAACCGTCTCAGCTCAATCTGCTGTTACTTCTTTAGTACACATCTATTCTAGCTTAACAGACAATTGCTGTCCTACTCAAAAAAACATGAGATAATAGAAGACAATGGAGGATACCAAAATGAACACATTTTCCATGTCACACGATAGAAAATATTTTTTGTTTTTAAACAAACATGTTATTTTCGCAATGCTGTTTAAATGAGTACCTTGCAATATGGTTTGGAAAGGAATGGTTTAGTCCCTCTTTAATTAAATCTTTGCATTCCACTGCACATAAACTGTTAAGTTTATGCAGACCCCCTACTAACTGCTAAGCACATTTCAAGAGAACCAAACATTTTACCACATCAATCATTAGAGGTTCTTGGAAGAGGAAAGGTAGGACCACTTACCTGAGTTGTAGGACAGTTAAGACCGGATGGTATCTTTCCTGGGGCCGCTCAAACTTCTTATAGTCCTCAGAGAACATTATAGCCCACCCCAGATGTGGCCCCATTGGTTGAGGAGGCTGAAACATGGCTTATCATTGGATAGAAGTTTGTGCTGGCATGTGACTGCAGGCTGACCCTTGCCGCTCAGCTTGCCACCAGGCGATTCACTCTAAAGTCCAAGAGTCCCCCTCCTGCGTAGGACTGCTGATTGCTTATCAAAGCATATGATTAAAGAAAACATACAAGGGACATTTCATCATGAGAAACAACCAAACAGAGAAAATGACAACCAAGCTGTTCAAACACAGAAACATAGCAGCCACAGCTCAGTCTAGGGGGTTCAGCTTTCTGACTGTGCATGTCAAATGCATTCTGTATGGACTGTTGATGTTTTCTGTTCTATTTCATGTGTGTATACTGGTTAAAACCAGGTCATCCAAGAATACACAGCATCCATGAATACGCAGGTGCAATCTTCTGAATGTATTAAATGAATTGCCTATACTAACAACTTGGCAATTGTGCAATGAAAGTAAAAAAAATAATACGCTGTACAGGGTAAACATTAAAATTCATATAATTAATGATTTAATCCATGGAATGTATAAGTAAATTTCCATGTCATCAGAAATACAAATAGACATTGAAATAAAATATGTTAGACTTTGCAGGGTAAAATCTGATTATCTTACCAATGGCAACATTAATGAATAAAAGGCCCATAAACCTATATAAACATAGAATTATTACTTATACAATATTGAGGAAAAGAGAGTAATAATTTCCTACAAATGTTGAGTAAAACACCATCAGAAACTAAAGTTACATATTTGTATTATACAATATACAAAGTAACATTTCTGTTTCAGTCCATGCATACACATTCCATAAACAACAACAACATTACAGGCTATGATAACTAGATAAGTTAGCAATTTACACACAAACACTCCCTGCTTCATTCAGCAAAAGACAGATGCAATCAACACCTGAAAAGATTAGCTGCATCATCATGAACAGTAACCTGGGGCCTTGTATCAAGCATCTCTAATAGGAGAGCTGATTTAACCCTTGGTTACACAGAATTGATGCATAAAATGCCCTTTGAGCCCTTTTCCTTTAAAACAGAAATATATGGAAATGAGGCCTTTTTACTACATATTGCACACAATGTCCTCTGTTATTTTGTCAACTGCAAGTTCAGCATAACAAACAGAAACGGAAAAAAAACAAAGAAATTCAGAGAAAATAGTGACAGTGCACTAAATGTTTGCATCTCTTGTGTTACAATGTCAAACACCCGGTGGATTGTGGTTGCTACGGGAGCTTAAAGTTACAGTCTGGAATTTGAAAAACAACAATCTGTCTTTTTTTTCAGTTAACAGCTGAGGGATGGTAGCCTGGGTGCAGTCTCTTTAGCTCAAATATGAGGCTAAGGAAAAAAGGGATTTGATTCTGATTGGATAACCCTGACAGCCATGCTTGAATTATACTGATTATGCAAATGCAGGTTCTTATATTTCGGAATCTGGAGGGGCACCATTTTAACTATGCTGCTAAATAAATTAGTTTGGATGGTTTGGCTAGCTGTAGCTAGCTTTTTTGCAATCTTTTCAATTATGCATCAATAGCCCACACAGCACTGCCATCAACTCTGTAATCACTACTACTGCCTTTGTGAACTGTGAATCTAAATACCCTGTGGGAAGACCATCAAGTCAAGACCTGCCACAGACAGAACTCGTTTGTTTTTAAAAGATTCACTCTGTAATGAAAAGTGCTAGATAAAACAAATTGTACTATTACATTGTTATTGCTAAGGATAGGTTAAGACCCAGAATGAAACCTTTTGGAATTCCCACAAACAGTGGTCAGATTAAACAGCCGCTAAATACTGCCTGCTGTGTAGCAGATATCATTCAGACGTTTCAGTGTTGTTGACATACACTGCTCTGTAATAGGTTTTTGCCATACGCTTTGATACTAAAATCCAAGTCAAATCTTGTAATGACGAGGTATTTGGTCAAAGGTCAGTCTTCTTTCTAATCCACTCCTGTTATATAGATGTACTGTATCTCCAAAATGGTGCTGATATGGGCTGATATGCTGGATACATCATCAGTGAGGTGTCCTACTAAAAAAAAAACTCCCTCTGTTCAAGCATTGTTGATCCCTCTCTAATGGCTCTCCATCTGTTGGCTTACAACCTTTGAAAATAATGTCACACGTCATTGGTTGAATGATACACCTTTGATCTCAGGCTGTCAATTGTAGCTGTTCAAACCTACAGCCTTTTTATGAAAATACATATTTATGCTTGTTTTCCAAGCACTTTACCATTATGTAATAAAGGTCTCCAAAAAGTTGAATAAAATAATAAATTATTATTATTATTATTATTATTAGAGCCAAATGCAAATGAACTCATAGTTTAAAGCCAAAGACATCAGTTGCCATGTCAAGAATTTAATTGAAATAACATTAACATAAACATTGACCCACTAGCCAAGAGAAAATCTTTCTGTGCCGTGCACACGCAGAACTTTGGCTACACCGGACTTAGAAGCCGTTTAAACTCTCTGACAATGTTGTTTGCCTGGTAACTAACATGCTCCGCTGATATTATGAAGGCCTTATTGTAATCGTATTGCAGGAAATGTCTCTCTTCTACTGACCTTACTTGTTAATTTCCTCTACTACAGGGTTCCAACACATATCACTGTTAATACATCGGTCAGTCATTGATCAATTGATCGACAGTGGAACTATTCCATAGAAAAGTGTGTCTATTAATTAAGAGGACTTATGCTCTCTCCAAGAGTGATACATACATATTTTATCTTCATTTATTGTTGTCTAGTACTGTATTTTGATAGGTAGGGCCATCTACATTAAGTGCTGTCTAACTTCCCAGTGGCCTACCTGATCTGTGGACCGCTGACTGCGCATGATTTACATCTAGCTGATTGTTGACAAATCTAATATGATCAAAGGGCAGGGTTGTAATAATCAGTGGCTGTACTGGAGGGTGATTGGTTTCTCCTCCGCAAGGCTATCGTTAATTAAAATGAATACTAAAGGCTTCTCCTGTTTGTTCAGCATCAGACGTGACATCAGTGGCAATAGTGTCGCTCAAAACAAAAAATACTTCAGTAATGGAATATAAAATATTCAAGGAATGAAAGAGAGGAAAGCTCCATGCTTCTCTTTCCGCTTTCAGGTCTCATTTTGTGCTTTTTTAGCTTTGTGTTTTCTATCTCTGTTCACTCCTCTCCCTGTTGTTTATATAGATGCTCCCCATCCCGCAGCTGCAATCCTTCTAATCTAGTGTCCCCTGCCTGCACAACCCATGTGGAATTCTTGGTCTCCAGCAGCATTTGGAAATGTCGATCTCCTATCAGCAAGCTCAAGTTCATCTAAGCCTATGCTGCCCTTCCGGCACTTTACTTTTTGTCCCCAATGGAGACACGGATTAACCCAGAAAACACTGCTACTCCAGCTACTCTCACTTCATCTGTGTTTTCATATAGTCTGAGTGAGACTTTATGGTGATGGCACAGAGTTAGTCATTCCTAAAGTGGATATTTTCTATCTTCTCTCTCACTCACCAATGTCCTCTTTGAATTCTATGTTGCCAGTGTCCAATTCTTTTCTTTTTCCTCTATCATGAGTGCACCAGGTGTCCTTGGAGAGTCCATAACCTCAAAAGGTTTCTTTTAATCCAATGTTTACAAAAATGCATAAACAAATAAATAAGCTTCAAAATATGGTTGAAAGTATAATGTAGATTTCAATATTCACTTTTAGCTTTCGTCCATTAACCATGTGTTAGCGTGATGCATCTGTCTCTCCGTCGGTGAGATGCGTGCTACCCCAAACGATGGATGTGCATCAACTGTCCGACTATGAGTGTGACACGTCACTACGGCGCATTGGCACACGTCCATCCATCCCATAGCTGATGAATACTACCCGGAGCTCAGCCATTACCAGCACCTCCTGATCAACACATCTTACTGCTGCTAAGGAGGGCTTTATTTTGTTATAATCAAGAATCAGTGCCATGAAGGCAGCATTGCCTAATCACTCCTGTACATTTTTTTTTTTTGGTACATAGTTTATTTTCATCATTTTTTTACACTTATGTTGTTTTTGAAGAATTAACAACAATTTTAAACACACTATCACGTGTCAAGACTCCAATTATTTCAATTGTTTGTTAATTGTTTTGTTATTTATTAATCTTGGAACAATGATGGATAAGGAGGGGAGATTCTTGAGAATAAGCCAACAGAACATAAGAGGCTGTGTAGGTCCCAGGGGGAACAGGTCAAAAGTGAGCATAGGACCAGTGGAATCAGCAACATGACAGGACACAAGCCAGGCATATCAGGCTGCCCTCAGCAGATGAGTACATGTAATCTCCAGCAATGGTGACATAGCAGAGAGGGAAGAGGAAAAAAAGACAGTAGCATCATGCCAAGGTCCACTTACTACATCAGATGAAGCAGCAAGCCATTTACAAAAAATAAAGTAATGCAAGGTCCAATGAGAGCAGTAGGAGTATGGGTACATAATGGTGACAGTTTGAATAAGCCTGTCATCCAACTCCTATACTAACAGCCTCCACTGGCACACAGTCAGGTGAAAATGAGGGAACACCACAGTTTTCACATTAATATATTCAAATAATGTTTAAATACTTTCCAGTAAAAAGAAACTCCTGTTTTTAACAGGTACAAAATTTTTTTTTGCTTACTGTAACTTTAATCCATAACACATGAAATGCACCACTTGAAATAATGGGTGACCACTCTGAAACTTTGAAGTCACTCTGAAGCTCTTTTAATATTTGTTTTCACTTCTGCTAGTTTTCTAAAAGAGAGGTAGTTGTCTCTATGTGGATCTCTTTTTCGTAATCAACATCTTTATTTCTCTGACCTTTAGTGTTTTCCTGTTGTTTTCTGGTGCTGTGCTTCTAGGTTACATGATTTCGGAGTGATGAGATTTTTGTATGTTTACTGGGGCGTCGAATTTAGCCTCATTCAACAACAAAATTAGTCTCACTGATGATACAATTCAAGATGCTTTAGATATTTCTTCTTTGTTCTGGTTTAATAGGACAACACGGACATTGATAAAAGACATTTGTGTAATCACCTATATACCCTCTTGTTCAGGCCACTGGCACACCTCATTGTTTGTCCAGGCTGTATTGTTCATTTCTACCAAAAAAGCAAGAAACAAATGCTAGCATTAAAGTAGTCCACCTTTCACCATAAAGTCCTTACCTAGACCCAAACTTGCTGAAATAAGATGTTACATTTAGCTTACCTGGATTCTCTGAAGTTTCTGATCTTCCGTCACTTCAATCCACGGTTTAGTATTAATTCATACACAGATAGACAGGTGATCACACATTAGACCCGTTTGAGAGATGAGGCTAAAGTAGCCGACTGTAGACACAAGCCAAAGATTGAAGTCGGGGGAGGTCCTTAACCTCTGACAGCAAGTCGGACAACTTCTGCTGTTTGTAGGATTGGCGATGAAGTGGATGTTATCGTAATTCCAGTTTTCCTACAGTGAGTGGAGCATGATCATTATGGTCCATGGAGGTATTCTGCTATTTATTAGATTAGACAAAAATGTACACATATTTTACTAGGTTAGTAATACACCCAAAAGAGTAAACATGCCATATTCAATGATCTCATGGTTCTTGTCATGCATTCACAAGTCGGACAATTTGTATCCCCATTATGCAACACATTTTTTAAGTCGGTGACCAGTGTTGATCAACATCTAGAAAATCAGATCCACTCAAACGCACCCAATGTGTGAACAGAGTCAAGGGGTGTGAACAAATTCGTAATCAAGGGTAGGCATTCGAAATGTAGTTACACCAAAGTAATCACTATTGATATGGCACATCTGTTTTGTAGAGGAGGATGTGTGACGACCTGAATGTTGCTCTTTGAAAGATTCTCTGTTGGGGTGGGTTATTAGTGTAATGGTAAAGACATACAAAACGTCTAAGCCTGCATGCTTTTCTAAGTGGCGGGGTAGTAGTTTAAAATCCTATATGTGCTAAGTGTTTCTGGTACCTCTGGCATGGTACTTTATCCCATGTGAAAGTATCTTTTAAATCATTGGTAGAATAGAATCCCATGCAACACATTCAGCCAGTTTCCCAGGCATGGATTAAGCCTAGTCCTGGACTAAAAGATAAATTCAACAAAGCAAAGATCAGTCTAGGACTAGGCTTAATCCACATCAATTTGGTTTAGATATTTCAAGCACATTACAAATATGCATTGTATTCTTAGCCAATCTTTATAAAAACACCTGTTCATTTTTTAAGGGCATTTCCATGTTTTAATGGAATAGAGACAGACAGGAAAGGTGGAGAGAGAGAGCTGGATTTGAACCCAGACAGCTGCAGTAATGACTCAGCTTTGTGGTAAGCGCTCTCCTGGTGAGCTACCAGGGAGTCCCTTAACAAGTTAAGTGTTATACAGCATGTATTAAAAAAGAATCCCAAATAAAAAAGCTATTTAACAGACAAATGCCCCTCAAGTCAACCCTTGTCTCTATGCAGGGGTCATCAACTCTGGCCCTAAAAGCCAGTTCCACTCCATTTTTTCATTGCAACCCTCTAATCAGGGACTTATTTAGACTTGAGACACCAGGTGGGTCAAATTAACGATGAGGTAGAACAGAAAACCAGCAGGCTCCGGCCTTTGTAGGGTAAGAGCTGATGATCCCTGCTCTATGATCTCTCCACAGCTTAAAACACACAATGTATCTCACCTTGAAGGGACTAATCAGTTAGCAAATTTTTGTGGCTCAACGGTAGCGTGCATACCTCAAGGCTGAGTCTAAAAGGCAAGGGGGCTGGGTTCAAGTGCTGCCTGGGCCCTTTCCTGCATGTTATCCCCTCTCTCTCTCCGCCTTTCATGTCTCTATCTCATTAAAGCAAGAAAATGTCCTAAAAATAATCTTATTTTAAAAAATAACTATTGTATGGCATGAAATTGTGGTAAAGGAATGAATTATGGCAGAACACAAGTAAAATGACTTAATTGATGGGATTCCACATGCATCTACATTTAAAAATACCATTCCATATTTTTTAGTAATTTATTAATGCTCAGTCTACTGTTTTTATGCTTAGTCCACAGTTATTTCTTTTTATTTGGGGTTTTTTCTTTTGTAGAAATTGTAACACTAACGGGTCAGAACAAATTCCTTGTTTGTTGTGAAACTTACTTGACAATAAAACTCTTTCTGATTCTGATTGAAACATTGGTACACATTTGAATATTTGAGGGTGAGGATTTTCAAACACCCATGATTTCAACAATCCTTGAAGAACTCTTTCTTCTAAAAAGGGTTCTTTGGATGAAAAGGGTTCTTAATGAAACCCTTAGTCTTACAAAAAAACCCTTGAAGAACACTTTTTCAGAAGCAAATGGTTCTGGGAAGAACCTCAACCCTTCAAGAAGAACCCTTATTTCTAAGAGTGTAGCTGGCTAGCTGTTTTGTGTTGAACAGTGGAAGTTGAGGTTGAAGAAGTGACAGAAATGCCTGAAGCAAGTGAAAGAAGTCAGCGGAGGTGCGGATGGAGATGGCAGAGTCCTAATGGGAGGACTAGAGGGCTACTCTGATTTGTTGCCTATTTATGTATATTGCTTGTGTGTGTTTGTGTACAGTATGTGTGTGTGAACCAGGTGTATGTGTACATGTGGGTACCAGATTTCCCGACAAAGATGGTAAAATCTAAAGAAATGGTCCCCCCAGATTTTTGGTTTCTACAAGGAAAAATTCAACTTCCTTCATTTTTCAGATTCTCTCATTCCATGCGACTTACAGGATAGGTAAGAAGTACAACCATACAACTCAGCAGCAGTATAGTGTACATCCTTCTTAATTAAGTAGCGATCAGAAACATTCAGGTCAAGAAGGAAGACGATATAAATAAACTTTGTAAGCATTAGTCCATGAAGGCAACAGAGGGGGTGGCTGGGGTTATTTTAAGTACTCTTTCAAAAGGGAGGGTTTCTGAAAATTGGCAGGGACTCTGATGTCCTAGCCACAAGAGGAAGTTGGGTCTACCTTTCGGGTGCAAGGATACTGAAATATTTTGACTGGGCAGATTGGAAGCTGCCCTTTGAAAGGGATGACTTTGGTTTAGGGTTGAACTTACAATTCACCATGATATTAGAATTGGAATTATTTTTAGGTTTTTTGGCATTATGGGTTAGGGTTATGCATTAGGGTTAGGTTAAAAATGCATTCTGGGACTTTTGCACAGAAAATGATAAGGTTAAAAAATAAATTATTCCAAATTACATAAAAAATCTATTTGAGACCCACAAATGTCTTCCGTTTGTAATGCACGGTGCAGAATGCACACTTCAGTTTCAGTAGGATTTTCTGAAAAGGAACTGGCCTAAGAGACTGAATTGAATTGGTGGATGAACTCTGTGTTTTATTCACTTGGACTACAACCCCGTTTCCAAAAAGTTATGCTTATCAACTTAACCTGGTGGAATAACACACAACTAATTTGGTCACTTGGTAACAGGTCAGTAACATGATTAGGTATTAAAATATGTCAGAAGTGAGGATGGGGAGGGGTTCACCACTCTATGAAAGACTGTGTGGGCACACATAAGAATAATGTTTCTCAATGTAAAATTGTAAAGATTTTGGGGACCTCATCTACGGTACATAACATCATTAAAAGATTCAGAGAACCCAGACAAAATCTTTATATGCAAGGGACAAGGCTGAAAACCAATATTGGATGGCCGTGATCTTCGGGCCCTCAGGCAGCACTGCATTAAAAACTAGACACAGTTCTGTAGTGAACATCTCTGCATGGGCTCAGAAACATTTCCAAAAACCATTGTCCGTGAACACAATATGTTGCTGCATCCACAAATGCAAGTGAAAACTCAACCATGCAAAGAAGGAACCACATATAAACAAGATCCAGAACCGCCTCCTCCTTCTCTGGGCCCAAGCTAATTTAAGATGGACTGAGGCGAAGTGGAAAACTGTCCCATGGTCTGACAAATCAAATTAAGAAATTAAACGGGGGTTGTAGATAAAATCAACCTAACCTAGTACAAATAAGGTTTGATTCCGAGCATTTGTTGCTATAGTTTCTGATCAGGCTAGACTTCCAGCTATCTTTCTGGAGCTGAAAACACAGTTTGAATTGAATTTGCTTGAATCCAGGTTTGTCAGATCTCGCTAAATTACTAATACCACTCAGGTCAAAGTAACTCCAGCCCTATCATACTAGATAACACAAACTATGTTAATCACATCAGAACGTATGCAACTAATAGATCAGGTGAGGAGAGTAAAGCCAATCGATATAGCAATGATGAGTTTAAGGACTGTAGGAAATACAATAGGCTATTAGGCAACACTTTATTGTAGTCCCTTACTGCAGCTCTTATGTGAACACAGGCTAAACGTGTTCTGCTGTAACATGCTATTTAGGAGACTGTTATGTTATTGATAAAGCATTATATTAAGGCACACTATGGTGTATGTCATGGTAGGAGTCAACTCTGCGGTGTCCAAACCAGTTTGGTGTGACATAGCATTGCGTAGCCATAGCTCCAAAATCACGTAACCAGAAAGTCTGGCTCATAAAGAGGAAAGACATAACAGCATCTAACCAACATCACAAGCAAAGGTCGAAATTACTTTGAAAATCCTTGTGGCAGGAGTTAGTTGAATGGGAATTTGGTTGGCAGGAACATTCCAATGCTGCACAGTTTGTGACTTAACACTGCCCTCTCATGGTGATAGAAAGCATGAAAATAAATTAATTTGAGCACCACAATGCCTACTTCAACCACTCTTTACAAGGTATTTCCAGCATACAGCCCTGTCTAAGGGTGGTTGGTGGATTTTCAACAGGATAGATAGCTAGCTTGCTAGCAACGATTAACTGACAGGAACAATCAGTTATGCTGGTTGGACAGCTATCAAGTGAGATCTTATTTAGCGCGTTTGTATCAAAGGGACATTTTGTGGAATTCTTGCATTGTTACATCTGCAAATGTCCAGTGGAATTATAGTGGAATTATGTTGTTTCACAATATTTATTCACCAGAAATTATTTTGGGTGCATATAAAAGCACATCCTAAAATGCAGAATTTGTATGTGTCACATGGAAAAGCTGCACCCTTCTACTTTAAAGGAACCAAGCGACAGTGGCGTCATTACGCCTGGGGTAATAACTGACCTTATCGCAACTGGAACGATTCTAAGAAACGTGTGTGGCGAGAGCTGACCTTTTTGTAACGCTTTTTAGTGTGTTCATGTTCAATTGCGCAGGGTTGTATCTTGATTTACCTAAATTCCACAAGGTGAAAGCAAAATAGGGATATGTTCTGTTTACATGCAGATGATCTAGAGACAGGTATACTGAAGTTAGATGCCAAGTTAATTAGATGGATGCATGATGTTTCTTATGATAAAAAAAGTATATGCTTAGCGGAATTTAAAATTATAAGTAATTGTGTTGTCATGATCATTATTAAATAATCATGTTGCTTTATGCAAAAATCAGGAAATGTCAGGAAGCTTCAACAAAATAAATATATTTCAATAATATAGCCTACTATTCCTCCAAAGTATAACCATTTAAATTAGTCTACATGAATAGGCCTATTGTAGAGTGCCAATTGTTCGTGTCAAGAGAATTCCTTTACAGTTTTGGTGACTATTATTGTTCCCTAGCATTTGCCCCTTCTCGCATCGATAGTTCAACAAAATAGACCATTCAGAGCTTCCCATTTCCACTTCTCTGATTTCTCCGCCCCTACTCCATGATTGACAGCCAAGCAGCCTAATCCTCACAAAGACTAACGGGATTGACTAACGGGACACATTTTTCTCCGTGAGGAAACCCCCGTTTTTTAATTACTGCTATCTTTTTTGTTTCGTTTTTTTTCATCAAACATCTCGGTATCAGCGAAGAGATCAGTATTTTCATCACGAATTTCCTATTTTCCTGCAGTAGCATACTGTTGTCTTTTAGCTTCAACAATGGAATCTATCCGCCCTCAGCGACTTCAACCAGGGATAGGATTTGGTGCTGGATCGACTGGGACCCTACGCTCCTCTCTCCGGCCCGGGGTTACAGTCCCAACCGCACCTCTGTTGCCTCCCCCGGCCTCTGTATGTGCTTCTTCTGGGCCGCCCCCACCGCTTCAACTCCACAGTCTTCACGGCACTATCGGCGGTGCGGGGCTCGGAACAGGGATGGCTGGATTCGGTCTATGTAATCCAGGGAACCCGGCGGTCTTGAAGGAGGCGGTGGAGGCTGTTGTTCGGAGTTTTGCGAAGCACACACAGGGCTATGGCAGAGGTAACCTGGAAAAAATTACTCGCAGAATTTACGTCCTGCGACTTTCTTTGGCCGCGGTTCAAATGTAGCACACTGTCACTGATTAAGATATCAAATTGGATTAAATGATCAATAGGCCTTGTGAATACAGATTGTAGCCACAAATGCCCATCCAGTTTACAACAGAGTAAATGGAATTTACATGGAATTTATGATAGCGTATAGTTTATTTAATAGTCGACAACAGCAAATACAGCACTTGGGCACATCGTTCGAAATGTATAAGTTGCACCTATGCTTGTCATGTCATGTAACCTAAACACCCATTTAAGAAAAGTATTTTTCTGTTTTACGAAAGTAGTCTGATATTAATTAATTAAAATATTGTAGCGGTGGACCTGAAACGGCATTGAAAGTCAACACAACTTGGACAGATAAGGTCTGTTCAGTGTGTGTCAGTGGTTTTATTTCTTGTTGTTTACTTATGAAATAAACAGGATGTGTTAGGCAATTCCCATAAAGTATTTAGTTTGTCTACAAACCCATTGTAGTCACATTTTGTTGCATTTAAATTAAATCTAAAAATGCACAATCTATATATATCCGATTTCTTTATTTTTCTCTAATTTTCTAAAAAACATTTTCTTGAACAGTATTTGTTTGTCAAAATAATTATTAGTAAATTCGGTAATCTGGTGGACAGCAATATTCAAACCTTGCATCCAATTTCAAGTCTATGTAAAAAACAAAGACTGGACCCAGGAACACTTAACTCCTCTTGGAAAGTGATCATAGTGTATCTTTGACGTCATCGTCTTGCTGAAAAATAAAGCTATCCCAGGGTTAGTTTTTAAGAAAGCTGAGGCGGATTCTACTCAAAGCTGTAACTATATGCATTGCTTAAACATCTGAGACAGGATTTAATTATTGATAATAACTGCAAATAATTTAGTATTTTATTAGTTTGGGGTCTGCACAAAACATAAAACATAACAAAAAAACCCCAACATTAATAGACATAAACAGCACAAGCACAAACTAGCATTAGCATTCAGTGTATCATGCTTTTCAATACTGAGACACCTGTTCTGCAGGTCCACCAATGACAATCAGATTATGTGGTTTGTTCCCTTTGAGGCCAACATGCATAACCATGTGATTGGTAGATGCTATTGAATGCAGATATAAATGCAAAACCACAAGAACATGGAAGTACAATAATCATGTGGCACCTCAGCAACCATGGTTGTACAGTCATACATTCATGGTTGTACATTCATACTCTGTCAGTTAGATGTAGGGGTCCCAAATCAATGATTCCCCAAGAAATTTACTTTGTTTGAGCAAAAGTGCCCCAAAATTATATTTAAAATGAATGGCTACAGGTGCCTCCACAAATTAACTCTGGGATTTACACAATCAAGCCACATAACATTATCTTCTTCTATCAAAAAAAACTAGCCTTTTCTCCTTACTTATTTTACTTCAGTTTCACAATTTGAAACCTTATTCGGATACAAGAATTACAAAGACATAATATATTCATTTTCTATTCCAAAATATATATGGATTTTGGTCAGTCAGGTGTGTTTCGTTATAATATTTTTGCAGGCATAAAAGAGCTCTCAATGTCTTGCCTTGATTCCATGCTTTGCATTTGTCTTTGGAGCCATTTATGGGAGTCTGTTGTAGAATGTATCAGTAAATACTCAGTCGTATAAAACACAATAGTTTCAAACATTGTATAGACGGAAAGCACTGGTGAGCTCCAGAATTGCAAATGGCCTGGTAGGTCAAGGAAGATTTAAACTGTGGTTAATTGAAGAATTCTCATTTTATTGACAACAACAACAAAATATCAAGAACACTCTCCTAGCAAGTAGGTATGAATGTCAACTACTATCACCTGCAGAAGTCATCACCAGCAGAACATTAGATGCTACACTGGATGGTGAAAACCACTTATCAGTTAGCTGAAGTGTACAGAAAAATATTGTCTGCTGAAGTACAAGCAAATGCTTCCAAATACTCTGCCATGGAAACTAAAGACTTTTTATTGGCAAAAAGTGAAACATTCTTCACTCTCAAGTGAAGAATTTCCAGATTTAAATCCAGTTGCACATGCCTTTAATTTGCTGAAGATGAGTCTTCAAGGAAACTACTTCAAAACAGAACACTGAAGATGGGTCTCATCCCTTCCTGGCAGTGCATCACCAGAGAAGATATTAAGATGGGTCTCATCCCTTCCTGGCAGTACATCACCAGAGAAGATATTAAGATGGGTCTCATCCCTTCCTGGCAGTACATCACCAGAGAAGATATTAAGATGGGTCTCATCCCTTCCTGGCAGTGCATCACCAGAGAAGATATTAAGATGGGTCTCATCCCTTCCTGGCAGTGCATCACCAGAGAAGATATTAAGATGGGTCTCATCCCTTCCTGACAGTGCATCATCAGAGAAGATATAATAGTCTGGCGGTATTAATGAGTTTTTGATGTCAGGTGGTGACCAAGAATGGCGTGAATGGAAGAACATACTGTAGGTCTTACAACCAGCAAAGGATATGTGACCAAATTACTAAGGGCACTGTATCTGGTATTTTAAGGATTATAAAGAATTCATGCCTCAATGTCAACACCCAAAAAACATTTTAGTAGTTATATTTTGTGGGTGATCTTTTCAAATAAAAGTGTAACTTTTATTATTCCTTTATCTAAACCTGCACACAAAATGAGTTTATAGGACCATATTTAACATAAATTTAATTGAAAAGTTAAACTGGGCCATTTCTTGTCTCCTCCAGTGAACGTGGTGGAAGCCTTGCAAGAGTTCTGGCAAATGAAGCAGTCAAGAGGGGCAGACCTTAGGAATGGGGCGCTGGTGGTGTATGAGATGGTCCCGTCAAACAATCCACCCTATGTTTGCTACGTCAGTCTTCCAGGTGGAAGCTGCTTTGGGAGTTTTCAGGTGAGCTAAAGGGTGATTCACAGATTCTGTTTGTCAATTTGTGTGAAAGTGAGTTTAGACAGCGCACATGACTTAAGACATTGATTGTTAAACCTCTCCTGGGGTCCATTCCATCTAGTAGATGTATTCCAAAGCTAGCATATCCACATTAACTCTTCTACTGATTATTAAGCCTTTAACTAGGGGGAGTTAGTTTAGGGCTACAAACAAAAAGTGAGATTTCTGGGGGTCCCCAGCAGTGGTTTGAAAACTACTGGTTTAGGAGGAAGTCCACACCTTTTGGTAGTATGACAATTGGCGGGTCCATGCGTTTCAAGACTCTTGATTCGAACATTTACAGTACATGGGTTGTTAGTAGGGCTTTTTCGATTGTACTCTCATTTATGTTGAAAGCAAAAGAATAATCCCATTCTTGTTGTAGCCCCATGCTTGCTGACTGGTAATCAGTGACCCAGCAAATTCAAATTATTTTATCTAATGTTTTTCACTTATTGTTTCACTTCTGGGAGCATGATGTTAACTGTTGTGACTTCCGTTTTGCGAAGGAAAGTAGTGATGTCTCCTTCCTGGCAAAAGGAGTACTTCAAACATTTCTCTTTTATTACCACTACAGCATAAGGGTTTGACAGTATTTTGCTGAAGCTGCATATTGCATAACATAAATTCCTTATACGTTCATAACGTTAGCGATTTATCCAACCATGTTATTCATGCACAGATGCTCCCAACCAAATCAATTTCAGTCTGACCTGATCCTCTTCAGTACATCAGCCCTGGATCTTTGGATCACAGTTCAATCACCAGAGCCTCTTCTGAACTTTGTCTCTTCAGAAATGTCAGGTGACTTGGTTTAGAAACTGCTAACTGCAGACCCATATCTTACTGAATGAATATTACACTTAGTGGAAACTTTTATGTAAACACACCATCTATCTATACAATGAATGGATACATTTTTAGATTTGATTCCTGTAAATCATGGAAAAAGTTGTTTATTTCAGAAGTCTAGGTAGTCTCTCTGTTTTAGTCTCATGAACATTAACCAGATGTTTCTGGGACACACTACTAAAAATGTCTCACATTCTTTATCTAAATACTTAAAGAATGTGTTAAACAAATTTCTTAATAAATCTTTCCTAACTAGGTGAAAAGACATGTTGCATGTTGTATGTAGTTTGTACCTTCAGCAAAAAAGTTTAAGTGTGGATCTAGTTATTGTTATAAATGTTGAGGTTTTATCATTTTTCTTGTTATTGAAATGTAAAAGCTGAATTGTAATGTACATTCCAAATATCTCACCCAAAAAAAATGTCTGGTTCTAATCCCAGCGCCGACAATCTAAAGAAAAATATGTTGTTGTGCCATGTATACTGGGAATCTCCCGTCAGGATTACAAGAGATTACAAACCAAGATTAATTTCAATAGCTAACCATTGGCTAATCTCAAATAACAAACCTTGGTGCTGAACCTTTGATGAGGTGAAATCCACTGGCCCACTACGCATAAAAACGTACATGTATTCAGGCTAAGCATTAAAACTAATTAAAGAAAATGCAGGTCCAACTGAATAATGGATTTAGGGAAACCACATAGCTGTTGACAAGTTAAATATCTCATTCATAAACATGTATTCTTAAACATACAGTATAAGCTATATCAAAGTCTTTGCTAAAAAGAAATCCATCAGGATTATTGTGTTATCATTTGTATAGTAAAGACTGCTTTAATGTGCATTAGTATCTCTTTCAAATATTATTTTAATTTAGAAATAATACTGTAATTATCGGACAACTCGAGCATTGTGCCTAGAAGAATATTCTGTGGAAGGATTCTGTGTTTTGCAATTTCTTCCTCTGCATGAATTGGCGGCTGCAATGTACAATGTGGTCGGAAACTCAACTGGTGGCTCATCTGGTTGTTATTAGAGCCAAACATTGAGCATAGATGGAGCCATGACACCCCTCCCCACATTCTCCCCTTGCATTTACACAATGCCTCCCTCGCCTCCGTCTTTCCTAACTCACTTCTTCCTTTCCTTCCTTCCTTATGAGGAGATGACGATGAAGCCTCATTATAGCTTAGAGAGGCTATCTGATCATTTCAACTGCTGAATCCATTATGCCTGTCTGTGTGTGTCCCACTGTAATGTAATTTAATGCAATTCAATGATTGCATTTATTAAGATTAATCACAAATAAGATTGTATTTGTAAAGTATTTCTGTTGTTCTGCATACTGCCTTGTCTTGCAATTGAATGCGTTTGGCAAGGTTATCATTAAAAACAAGAATTGCTCCTCAAGTGACCTCGTTAAAGAAGGGTTAAGTAAAATAAAATAAAAATAAAATAAAAATTTCTGTCAATACATGTGTGTAATACCTTCCAGAAGATTCATGCAATAGTTTTACTCAACCATCTTTACACATTACATTGCATGTATCAATGTCAAACAGGGTCATAACTTTTCAGTTTGTGCCACAGGCTATATAGTACATTCTTTTGTATTATTAAACTGGAGCCATTCCTGTTTTTCATATATTAGAATTGTGTGTTTGCCAAAATGTAATTCAGACTGTTAAAATTCAGAAGAGTACTAAATGTTTTATGCTTCGATTTTGGCTTTTTAGTTCTGTCCTACCAAGGCTGAGGCCAGACGGAGCGCTGCTAAGATTGCTCTGATGAACTCCGTTTTCAACGAGCATCCCTCCCGCCGCATCACAGATGAATTCATTGAGAAGAGTGTATGTGAGGCACTGGCTTCCTTTAATGTGAGTACCAGTGAATGTATTTTTCACGTAACTGACATTGACAGAAGCAGTGACCAGATTTGATATAATCCATACTGTAGCTCCTATTAAAAGGTCTTATTAGGGTAAGATTTTAATCTGATTGGGCACTTGAGGTGAAAAAGGCTGGGGGATTTGACCCTACTTATCTTTTACAGGGAAACAGAGAAGAGGCAGACAACCCCAGCACAGGAATTGGGGCTTTTCGCTTTATGCTGGAGTCCAACAAAGGAAAGTCAATGCTGGAGTTTCAGGTGAATACTGTATATAAGCCTGGTTTAGGACTGCTAGAACTACGGTACATTAGTCAGGATGTAGGACCTGAGAAGATGAGTCCAAAAACTGGGTTTTCTATATTGAAGGGGATAGCTTGGAGAATTTGAAACAATATCATGGTTTCTGCAGTGTCATACAGGAGAGATACATGTTAACATAGGCGTGACCTACAGAGCCTGAACTACGAGTAATCGGACAAAGCAGACAGACTGCAGCACCTTATTCTCATTTAGCTTTGTATTTCCAGTTCATGGAAAAATACTAACTTTTACCGCTCATCCCTAAATTATAGCTTAATTTCTGATAAAGAAAGCCATTCTTGTTTTCTGTGTATTAAAGTTCACTAGTTTAATCAGTCCTGTGTCATAACATTTCAGAGCTTTAATTACAAAAATGTATACAGTCGAACCTGATAAATGCAACATTCAGAGACTCATGACAGCATGGACTAAAGCAGAGCCTGCCAGTATGGGCAACAATTTAAAGTCGGATGTGGACTTGAAAACTGCAGCACACTTTGGAGTTATCAACAGTGCAATCTGGACAGTATTAAAATTCATTGTTTGTCATCCATATACACTGATCCAATGACTGGATTAGTCTTTGCCAAACCACAGCTCGTGAAGTAGGCCTCAAAGCATGCAGAATCTTGCCTGGCTATCCATAACCATAGCCCTGGCCAAACGCCATCCCCACAAATCTTTCTTCTCCTAAATTGAGTCTGAATATGACTCACTCTAAGAGTTCTAGAACCATAGCACACGTTCAAACAGTTCCAGTTGGTCCCAGTATCCGACAAGTTGTGTCAGAGCGTG
Organism: Esox masquinongy; assembly: GCA_016801175.1. Classification (NCBI taxonomy): domain Eukaryota; kingdom Metazoa; phylum Chordata; class Actinopteri; order Esociformes; family Esocidae; genus Esox; species Esox masquinongy. The sequence continues at coordinate 85,481 of JACXGI010000322.1, forward strand.
AAGACATGAGGGTTAGGCAGATTTCTAAAAATGTGGCTTTCGATTCGCCACTCCGGTTATAAAGGATCCAGTCACTGACACTTTGTTTTGTAAAACACCTTGTACAACATTTCATGTACTGCTCCACTGTTTTCCAGGCGTTACGTGCTTGTTGATGCTAAACTGTGATTTTCTCATTTTCTGTCAGGAACTGATGACAGTCTTTCAGCTGCTGCACTGGAATGGAAGCCTGAAGGCCATGAGAGAGAGACAATGTTCCCGTCAAGTAAGATCACATTTGGATAAAAGCGTGGATTAGGGCTATCACTTCATTTCACAGGCCTTCATTTCGTAAGACTCACAACATGCCAAAAAAACTGAGGACAAAAATTTTGTCAAACAGGATCAGCCATTAGGACAAAGCAATGTTTTTTGATGGCTCCCATGATGTCGTCGCTCATGTGTGGTACTGTAGTATTGACATGCTGTTTCTGTTTACACTTACCCCATCTTGTTGACATGGCATCAATGTTACATTATGTTGTATTACCAAGAGCACCAGCAAGCCAGGCATGTTCTCACACTATATTTTGGTGCTTGCGATCAGGCATTCCAACCCTGTCACAGTTTGCCGTCGAGGAAGCAGGTGCGTAGTCAGTCGGTTCAGAGTTGTAAAAGGTGTCTTGAATAAAGAAACGCAAAAGCATGGTCAGAAATGCGATGCTAATGCAGACAGACAAGAACACACGGACAATGACAGACAAAGATAATGGCAAACAGCGGGAGTTGTAAACACATGATGATTAGGGAATAGGAACCAGCTGTGCATAATGGTGACGAGACAAGTCCGGGAGGAATTCATGATTAAAGGGCTTTGATCGGTGGTGACTGGTAGGCCGGCGACACAGATCACTGGCGCATGGGGGGAGGAGAAGCAGGCGTGAGAAAACTGCATGCAAAATGCTCTCTGTTCACCTTTTAGGGTAACAAAAATGCCCTCGTTTTCTATGTGATTTAGTGATATTGGGACAGGGCTCTAAATGAAGAAAAAAATAATAACCGTTTTTCACTTTGGAGTTTGGAACCACCAACCTTTAGTTTACAGGTCCAATGCTCTTGACTACTAGGCTATCCTGCTGATCAATGCGTTTGCCTGCTAACCTGCCTAAATACTGTGACATAACTTATTTTATTAAGTTAAACCTGTCATGTGAATGGTCTAATTGCCACAACCAATAAAAAAATGTAGCCTTCTTAATAAAACGTTTTTGAAAATGATAGTTCTTTCTGATTGTTCATCAAAGCTGTTTTGATCTTTAAGGTATCAATTATAAAAGTAACAGGGTTAATCAGTGTAATGCTAAACAGCTTAGCAAATAAGGGAGTTGTGTACATGGGAACGAGAAAAGTCACCTACATTTTTTGTTTAAATCTCTAGGCCAAACGGTGTAGTATGTGGATTTAAGTGAGACTAATAACAGTATAAACCGACCAGTGCCGTTTTGTTTTTGCCAAGATACTTATGGCCTACAGTTTTGTGTGCCAAATTATGAGGGGAATGTTACCAATCAATGCTTGAGTTATTTAAGCAAATATAAGAATAGGTTTCACAAGCTTCCTCTGTGAGCCCCTAATGAGTAACATTAGCTAAGTTAGTCTCTGGCTTAAGTTGAGATGGAATGTCATGCTGAAAAATCTTAACCACATTGTGTGTGCTGAATGAATACCTATGGAATGATTCCATTCCGGTTATAGTCTGCTGATCTCAATGTTTGAGTGCAGTTCTTGTTATCTCCTGCATCTTACATATCACTTTTAAGGCGGCAACTATCACTAAATGTTTTGAACCAGAATTGTAAGAATGTTATTTCATCTGACTTCAAATATTCAGACTATGCACACATCATAAAAGATTTAGTCCCCACCCTTAATTTTTGCTTATCAAAAAATTCAAATCAGGCAACTTCCAAATCATGAAATTATGATATCTAATTTCATGACACTTCATCTCCTGATTAATTAAATGTTGCTATGGTTACGGAGTAGCTCTTGTGGTGTGTCCCTTGACTGTTTAGGGATTCTCTTTCATCTGACCTCAAGCCTTTCAACTTAACGGAGAGGGGTTGGACTCTAGAATAATTAGCTCTCCCAGACTTCTCACAATTCCTCATGTTGTTACTGCTGACCGTGCAGCTCGTTAACTGTGTACTAAAGTTGTGGTTTCAGGTCATTTCAAATCCAAGCATGGATGCATTTCAGGCATAATCTGGAAGTCAAATCAAACCTACACTACCAGGAAAGCAGTACTGTTTAAAATATTATGATTTAATGGCACACTTTCTTGTTTGAATTTAGGGTCTTTGTGTCATGTTACCATACCTCCAAATTCTCGTTGTAAGACCATAATTGAAGGTCTGGTAAATTCTGTGTTGCAAAAACAGGTTAAATGGACCACTGGCTCACATCAGAAAGATTTGTATTGGATGTGGCATTTTAAAGAAGCATTCCTCTCAAGCCAGTGCTACATACTGACAGACTGTACATGTAGATGTTTTGATGATTTTACATTTTGGCAGACTTTTACACCTACTACAGGAATCTAGTGAGCACCATTCATGCTCTGCCAAAGAAAGGTATTTGATTGGTTTGATGATTTGCAATTTATCACAGGCACGTTCCTATCCCAAATTAATATTTTTTTTTAGATCGTAGACATCCCCATACTTAACTTTTTGGGAAGCATGTTTTTTTTTAGAGAAGGCTAATTAATGCCTAACTAATTTGTCCTTTTCCTAACAGGAGGTGCTGGCTCATTACTCCCACCGGGCGCTGGATGATGACATGCGCACCCAAATGGCTGCCGATTGGGTGAACCGGGAGCAAGGCGTGGCTGGCACCATTGCCCAGGAGGTGGCAGCAACAGAGCGGGAACTTGAAGAGGCCAGGCTGGCTGGCAGGGAGCTTCGCTTTCACAAGGAAAAGAAAGACATCCTGATGCTGGCTGTTGGCCAACTGGGTGCAGCCAACACTACCACCCTGCCATCAACCTGCTAGGTATATGCTGGATTCCAACCCATAACTTCGTTTACTTCCATCTGCCCGTCTTCATTTCTCCTTCATAGTTCTCAAAAGTGTTCATCGGTGTAGGGAACATTGTACTAACTCTGTGTACCTTTCACCGTATGGTTTTTACCTTGCCAGGTGTGGGTGTTTGAAGTCACAGGTAGATGGAAAGAACTTTGTTGTCATTTTGGAATCTGGCCATAGACATGGAATGAGTAACAGTGGCTATCACAAATTGATTGTATAGATGGCTGGTAAGACAGGCGTTAAGGAGCTTTTGTTTATAGATTTTACTAGCCCAGTTATAACATACCTGATCCAGCTGAATCAGAATGGTATTGCTGGCTTAAAACTAAGACTTACTATGCTCTTGGTCTTTGGGACCAGCATTGAATAATTCTGTTACACAATAAGTAATTTTGGCAATTTTTTGCTGCCAGATGATTGGGTTTATGAAATTCACATGACTGTTACCATTCCTCTCTTTCCCTTTATGTGTTGGTAGCCAACGTTACCACATGGTGTAGTTAGTTAAAGTACTAAACCTGCCTTCATGATTGTACAGGATATAATCACAACAATATTGTCACAGAAATACCAAAATAGACCAGTGTCTGTCGCTTAAACATGATCTCAACTTTTTTTACATTAAAGACTAAAAAAAGATATTTGAACATTATATATTTTAAGCACCAGATGTCAAATATCTCAGTTAGTTTCACATACCCATACAAGTAAGTGTTCACATATTTTTTCTTTTAAAAGAGAAGTAATTGAGTATTGATATTGGAAAGTATTCACTCAACATACCAGTGAAAAGTTAGGACACACCTACTCATTCACAGCTAGTAAGGACACAGCTACTCATCCGTGGCTATTTCTTTATTTATGTCCACAAAGTAAAATAATAGTGAAGAGATCAAAACAATGAAATAACACATATGGAATCATATAGTAACTAAAAAGTGCCTAGAAGGCCAGCATCCCGGAGTTGCCTCTTCACTGTTGACATTGAGACTGGTGCGGGTTGCGGGTACTATTTAATGTAGCTGCCAGTTGAGGACCTGTGAGGACATGTATTTGTCCTCTTCCTCAGTTGTGCACCGGGTCTCCAACTACTCCTTCTATTCTGGTTAGAGTCCGTTTGCGCTGTTCAGTGTAGGGAGTAGTACACAGCGTTGTACAAGATCTTCAGTTTCTTGGCAATTTCTTACATGAAATGGCCTTCATTTCTCAGAACAAGAATCGGCTGATGAGGTTCAGAAGAAAGTTCTTTGTTTCTGGCCATTTTGAATCTGTAATCAAACCCACAAATGCTGATGCTGATGATAGTGAACCAGTCTAAAGAAGGACAGTTGTATTGCTTCTTTAATCAGCACAGCAGTTTTCGGTAGTGCTAACATAATCGCAAAAGGGTTTCCTAATAATCAATTAGCCTTTTAACATGGTAAACTTTGATTAGCAAACACAACGTGCCATTGGAACACAGGAGTGATGGTTGCTGATAATGGACCTCTGTACGCCTATATGTAGATATTCCATTGAAAATCAGATGTTTCCATCTACAATAGTAATTTACAACAGTAGCAATGTCAACAGTATTTGATATAATTTGATATAATTTTAATGGAAAAAAATTTGCTTTTCTTTCAAAAACAAGTACATTTCTAAATGACCCCAAAATTTTGAACGGCAGTGTACATGATTCCATGTTTTTGATAGTTTTGATAGTAGGTGTGTCCAAACTTTTGACTGGGGCTGTACATTGCTATACATATTTTTAAAATATATTTTTTAGGCATTTTATGCTTTTACAGGACAGTAGTGAAAGGTGGAGAGATGTTTTGCTTAAAGAGCAGTAGGATGGATTTGAACCCATGCTGCAGTAATATACACCAAGGACCCCATTTCCTTGCATTAAACCCAATTGTTTCAAAATAGTATTTCAAAATACTTGTAAATGGTAGGCTATTTATAGGAAAAGGAATACTTTGAAATGCTTCTAATAGAAGATGTTGATTCAGGCCACATTATCAGAAAACACTCAATTACACAGAAAATATTAATTTTTCCCACTCCAATCTCCATTAAAGCTCATTTATACTTATCAAAGGGCTGCATCGTAAGGTTTTGGAAGGGTAGGAAAACATCAAGGACAGCAATGGCTGTATCATATTCTGTGTAGAACATTATAATTGACTCTTATTTACTGCCTGGTCCATTCTGGTCTCAGGAGTCCTGAAGAAAACAGAAGACATCTTCCTGAGACTCTTTTTAATCAGGAATGATGTCAGGTATTCACGCTGGTTCTATACCAAGCACCGTTTATTTCAGCTTCTCTTGAGACCCCACTTTCATATTAGGCAACCTCTAGTTTGGGAAACGCTGCTCTATAACCATTCTAAACTGCTCTGGTGATAAACACACTGGTGAAGATTGCCACATTTTTTTGTTTTTTAAGGACCCTAAAATCTGAGGCAGTGAAAGAACCTTTTTTATATATGGTATATCTTGCTTCAGCTTTTGGTCATCTCAAAATAACAGAGAAATGCAGAGAAAACCAGTGTGTTACAGCATATCTCAATGGGTAAATAGCATTCTGAAATGTTGTTTGTCACCAGTGCATGTTTTGTTGACATTTGTAGGGCTTGTTACGTCATCACTTTAACCAGCGTAATCTCCAAAATGTTCAACAGCCAAAGGGGAGCCGATTATATCAGAGGGCACAATCAGGCCAAATCCATGAATGGCCTACTCCACAAAGTTTGCACTTGTGTCTTCAAAACACTATTTTGCTCAAAAAACTATTTTTTTACCCTTGTGTACATTATTGTATTTATATGTGCAATGTTGTTTTCCAACAGATAACATTCATAAAAAGTGTGTCTTTAAATAAATATTCAAATCCATGCATTTGAAACAAGGACTTTCAAGCATAAATGTATAAAGCGCTTACATGTCATATCTTGTACAGAGTCTATAGGTTCAGATAGCCAGGCATATTTGTAAAGATGGAACTCCTCCACCAACTCAAACTAATGTCACTGGTAACATAATCAATTGCCTTGCTTTGCGTTTTAGAATTAATTGAGTTTATATCCTGCATCTCTTGATGCAAAGTTTCTAAAAAGGCAGATACAAAGGTTATGCTAATTCACCCAAACTTTCCTGAATGTGATTACGTACTATGTGACAATAGCAATGGCAGCACAAAATGAGTTGACAAGATGTCCATTTGATGGGATGCCTAATATTGACATTTACAGTCTTGGATGGAATGTACATTGCTTATTCTTTCTTTCAAAATATTCATTAGTGTTTGGATATTTCTTATTAAGCCAGGGTTAGGTACTATATTTCTTCAAAATTTCTATAGACATGTCACTTGTTTCTACAAACAAAAGCCATATTGATGTGCAATCCATTGTATGCTTATTGTCATTGTATGCTTAAAGCAGGAATATAACCTTTTGTTAAAAATATATTTGGGATAGCTATTGGAAATCATATTTCATGAGGTGTCTGGTAGATATACTCTCCAATCATGTGTAATTGTGCAAATCATATATATTTTTGTGTATTTTCAAGTTTTTGTTCTTTGTATAGTGTATTAACTACAGTTGTTGTGACAGTTGTCAGCTCACCATTAACATACATTGGAGTTTGCATTGTATACTTCAGGATTATATTGTTTAATGTTTGGGTCCCACTTTATATAAAGTTTGGCTAAAAAGACCAATATTACATTCTGATTAATGACATTGGCAGGTACAGTGTTCGCATTGTTAGAGTTTAGTTATCTGCTCTGTTTGCCGCTAGCAACTGCAGCCAAATTGTAATAAAGTGTACCTATCTACTCTGTAATTATACCAAATGTGTATGTGTAATTACAATGTGAATACATGTTTTAGGACCACAATATAATGTGGGACTGAGTTTTTCATTTTTACCAAGGTTACATTCATTTTTATAGAGACTGTTCGGTCATGTTCTTACCTTGCCTTCTCGCTTATCAAGATGCATGATTCATAAATCAGTTTTTATAACGTGATCTATATCAACTTTGTTTTATACAGTCCTTATGTATTTTATATGACCAGTTTTAAATTGTTACTTTTTTACTCAATGTAGGTTTTTTATTTAGATTTATACACACAAAATCAATAAAGCAGCTAAAAACTCTGACTGTTTCCAGTGCCATTCATTACGAAAGAAAGAATGAAAATAAATATGTAATTTGATGGAGCACACTTCTGCATGAAAATGTATGTTACGGTAAAACGTAAAATATATATACAGTACTGTGCAAATGTACTGGGACACTGTTAAAAAAATTAATCAGTTCTCTAAACATAACTCTTTATTTTTTAGAATAAACAATGTATAACATTACAGTAAACAGAAACAAACATTAATAAAATTAAAACTAAAAAGAACATCTTGTGTTTTTAAAACAATCAGTATTTTTTGACCTACCTTGGAATGCAGAACTAAAGGAATTCACCTTGCTAGATTATTGTATATTGTTTTCAATGTAAATTCTTCTTGAAGGATTTGCTATAACTCTTCTTGTCACGTCCTGGCACGACAGGCTTGCCATTCCAGTGAGATCCAGCTCTCATTTGGATCACCGACACCTGTTTTGTTGGTTTTTGCCCTCACCTGTTTCCCTAATCACTGTCCCTATTTAAGTTCCACTTTTCCTAGTGTGTCCTCTCGGTCTTTGTTTGGTTTTGCCCATGTGTAACATTGTTTTGTTCTGTCTTGTGATTTAGTTTCATTTTTGTTGTCTTAGTTCTTTTATTAAAGGTCCTCCGTTCTCCCTGAGCATGTGTCCTGCCTCCCTGTGACATTGTTACACTTTTGGCTTTCACTGCGTTTCCTGTCTTCAACTTGCCCAGTGACCTCACATGTCTTTATGGCATTTCTTCTACAAATCTCACAAGATACAGTTTACCTCACAAGACATAATTGGTCATTTGTATTATGTATTTTCATGTTAATTTGTATTCATTCTAATGTTATATAGGGTTTTTTGCAAGCAAATAAACACGTAATGTCCAGATAAATAGCTTTACACAAATTTCACAGATGACTTAAGACTTTTACACAGTACTTTATACATATACCGCTCAAGAAAACACAACCTTTCATCAGGTCTGTTTTTTTCTGATATCAAAGTGCCTACCTCTTGTACTACTTTAAGTCTCAGAGTACTCTGCTTCCTCTTTCCTGATTTCATGCACCAGAACAGAGCTATTCACTGGGGTGGAGGTGGGATCAGTTGGGTGGCTTTTACTCTTACTGCAGAGCTGTGGTTCTGGCACCGTCCCTCCCAGCTGACGGATAGTGTTGCACATAGGACAGGGGTAGTCTGAGAGACCCTCAATGTCCTTGAAAGCACAGTTGACAATGCGGCCTCTGCAATGGTCACAGTAGAGGTGTCCGCAGTTGAGGCGCTGCAGCCGGGCCTCATAGGAGATGCAGCTCTGGCAGTGCGGTGGATTGGGGCACTGGGAAAGGCTACAGGTCTGAGGACTGCTATCCTTTTTGGCAACATGTATCATCACCGCTGGTGAGCTTTTTTATGGAAAGAAATGGCAATTGTGGGTTAAAAGCAATAAAGAGCAGAAAAAAACAAGCTATGATTAATTTCAGTCTTATAATATATGGGGGAACATTTTTGGCTCTTTGGATTTGAAATACAATTTTTCATGTGAGGCAACGTTGAGTTACAGAAATCACTTTTTATTTGAGGGTACATTCATACCAGATCATGGTTCAAATACATATATACAGTTAGGTCCGGAAATATTTGGACACTGACACAATTTTCATAATTTTGGCTCTGTACGCCACCACAATGGATTTGAAATGAAACAACTGAGATGCAAGTGAAGCGCAGACTTTCAGCTTTAATTCAAGGGGTTGAACAAAAATATTGTATGAAATGTTTAGGAATTGCAACCATTTTCATACACAATCCCCTTATTTCAGGGGCTCAAATGTAATTGGACAAAATAACACAATCACAAATAAAATGTTCATTTTTATTACTTTTTCGAGAATCCTTTGCAGGCAATGACAGCTTTAAGTCTGGAACGCATGGACATCACCAAATGTTGGGTTTCCTCCTCTGTGATGCTTTGCCAGGCCCTTACTGCAGCTGTCTTCAGTTGTTGTTTGTTCGTGGGTCTTTCTGCCTTTAGTTTTGTCTTCAGCAATTGAAATGCATGCTTGATCAGGTTGAGATCAGGTGATTGACTCAGCCATTGCGGAATATTCCACTTCTTTGCCTTAAAAAACTCCTGATTTGCTTTCACAGTATGTTTTGGGTCATTGTCCATCTGAAAAGTGAAGTGCCATCCAATCAACTTCGCTGAATTTGCCTGAAACTGAATAGACCATATATATCCGTATACTTCAGAATTCATCCAGCTGCTTCTGTCTTCTGTCACATCGTCAACACTAGTGACCCAGTGCCATTGGAAGCCATGCATGCCCATGCCATCACACTGCCTCCACCGTGTTTTACAGATGATGTGGTATGCTTCGGATCCTGAGCTGTTCCAAGCCTTCTCCATACTTTATTCCTCTCATCATTCTGATACAGGTTAATCTTAGTTTCATCTGTCCAAAGGATACTGTTCCAGAACTGGGCTGGCTTTTTTAGATGTTTTTTGGCACACAACAGCTAAATTAACAGAACTTGAGTCAGTGTCCAGTTAATTATTATTTGACCTAACTGTATTTTAGGGTTATATTACTATTATATTTTTAGCGTGTATCTTAATATTTTCAAATAGACAGCTAAAAGCAAAATCTGTTATTTAAATACTATTTCATGTCTACCTTGTTTTCAGTAATTTCAAATACTATTTTGAGTTAATCACTTTTGATCCATGTTATATTATTTTAGATATTTCAAATAGTATTTAAACACACCTACTTTGTACATTATCCGTTGAAAGTATGCCGTGGACATCACAAGACAAGTCTACACACCCACATTGAAAATGAAGCTTTTGTTGATGTGAAGGCAAAAATCCAGACAAATCATTATCTGATTATTTTTTCACATTTAATGAGATCTCGTATTCGACAATATTTTGGACAATATAAAAGTGAAAACAAATTAATATTTTCTCTGTTTCAAGGTAAAAAAAAAAAAAGGTCTGACGCGATTTTTCCTGGCTTCATTTTCAATAAGGGTGTGTAGACTTGATATCCACCGTACGTGTTCTCTCTACACGATTCAATGGCGTAACCTACAAGCCAACATTGACCAGTGGAAATGAGTTATAAGCATCACAGTTTCAAATACACATATGGGGGGAGGGTATTCCTTGCCATTCTTAGTACTATCCTTTTCTGAGCAAGGATATAAGTTACGCAAAGAGGAAACCAGTTATAAGCATCACAGTTCAAAAACACATGGAGGGGAGGGTATTCCTTGCCCTTAGTACTATCCTTTTCTGAGCAAGAATATAACTTACGCAAAGAGGAAACCACTCACCTCTGAGAAGTAGATTTTGCACGTCGGAAACAATCAAATCCCATGGCAGAAAGCAGTCGATGCATAAATTCCATATCTGGTCATGATAACTCTTGCAAGACAAAGTAGACACAAATTGATAGCCAGGGCGTAAACAACATTCATTTCTGAGACAGAGAAATGTAACATGCTCTTATTTTTTTACAGCTAATTTCTAATTCCCTCCTTGCTGCCCATTTTTTCTACTTATCCAAATTACTGCGCAACAAGACTACATCAGGCCACATTACCCTATATCTTATGTATATTTAACTTAAGTTGTCAAAAGATTCCTGTAACATTGACTTGAAACTACAATTTAAAGAGTCAGTTAAGAGAACAAACTTGTTTTGAACTGGAACAGCCAGATATGTGGCCACTTACCTATGTCGTCCAAGACTTCACACTGGAATGAGATGTAAACTGGAAGATCCTGTATAACCTTTGCAGGTGTTTCCATTAAGATATAGTCACATGCTACTGTCACATTAAACGACAATAAAACAAAAGTGCATAGCCTGAACCCAGGAGTGTCAGATATAATACGACATAATACATTTTATAAAAGAGACAAAGGCCTATGAATTTCTTTACTATATATTACTTTTTAGCCAGATCATTTGGCATTTATCCAATATTATTTTAAAACCAAGATTATTCTATTTAAATTTTCTTGAATTCATTGAGCAATTGGGACAAGGACAACTTGATGATCAAAATAATTAAAAAGTATTTTAACACCCTTTCAACGTAATTTCAACCAGATAATACATAATTGATCATTCCATGTTAGGATGATACCGAATTTCCTGTACGTTATTAGCATAACCTTTAGTACGTTGTCTTAACCTTGTATAGTTGATCTAATAGCTCATTCCGAGTGATTCAACGAGGAATCTAACGTAGGTCTTGGGAATGCAAGAATAACAGATTTGAAGTCATCACTTAGGCTATACAGACATCCAACTACTAGAGGGCGACTGTATCTAACCCTGTTCTTTGTTTTTGCCGGATGCAAATGTTGATGTTTTTGCTTCTTGTCCATTGATCAGATGAACAACTTCCGCATAACGCTGCCCTCACGCCGGATTTAACATGGCGGCGGGACCGATTTCAGAGCGAAACCAAGGTAGGTAACGATCATATCTTACAATGTAAGTAATGGAATGTATCCGTAAAGATATATTCCATCACGTCTAAGCATATGTTCAAAACATAATATAACTAACTACCTACATTAAGTAGGTGGCTAGCCATATTCCATTGACCCTTTCTAAACAAAGCTAGCATGCACGTCGTTAGCTAGCTACTAAGCTAGTTCGCGTCAATCTCGTTTACTAGCAGTCGCTAGCTGCTGTAGCTACGTGTCGGTTGCCATTCATTTTCATCTCCTGGCTTACTAGTCGTCACGCAGATGAAACTGCAGGGCTATGGATGTGTATAATAATCAGCTACCGTTGGTTAACTTCAAAACAATGCAGAACTAATCTAAATTAAATTAGCTACATTCGCTAGATAGCACTGGTTTCAAATAGGGCAACGTTAGTTAGCTGTATTAAGGTGTTGTGTTTACTGGTTAAATGAATTGGTTTCTCGACTCTTGATGGCGTATCTAGTAGTAGTAGAGTTGATTAGCGACTAAAATCAAATCGGATATGCATCTAACTACAGTACACCACAGTATGTTTGGCTTTGGAGACAAAATATCCCCAGAAATGTCCTCCAAGATTTAGGTTAGGATCAGTTTAAATGCCACTTACTATGAACGTAATTTCAATTACACAAACACCACGGTTTAGAATTAAGTACATTTTAAAGAATACAGTAGATTTCAGGGTCAATATGCAAAATATTGCAAAATTGTAAGTGTAGCAAAAAAGCAGTTCCATGAGTACAGTCTGCCCATATAATTAGGTATCGCAACACTAGTACCTCTAAGTCAGCCAGCAAATATATCACACCAGTAAGAGTTGTGTAGTGCTTACCTCAAAATAGATACCAGCCACAGTTCATCCACCAATCACTAAGTTTTTATTTTGTTTTCAATGTTGTTTTATTTCTATGGATGGCCTCTTCTATGTGTTGAGGCTGATGAACGTTGAGAAATCTTTTATGTACATTTCATTCATAATGCTGAGTTTGGAAATTATTTGCTAGGAAATGAGCTTGTCATCATGATTCTTGATGATGACTTACAGCAAGCCAAACTAGCTAGATGTGATAAGATTACCTCCCAAGAAGACCTATAAAAGTTTCTGTGGCCTTCTTAGGAGGGCATGGCTAATGTGTTTTGGTCAAAGCTGTCTAAAAATGATTCACTCAGCCACCTAAACCCTATGCAAACAGAGTAAATCAGCAATGGCTGATGTGGTGCTGCCTGGTGAGATCTTTGGCAACAGTTTAAAGGAAATAACATACTGGGACTAGTGACTACACTGGCTTATTATATCAAACATAAATCAAATAGTTAAAATTATACATAATATTTGACAATTTTGACAATGACCATCTGGCCTGGGGAAATTAAAAACGTGTGTTTCTCTGGGTATGGCGGTAGTAAAATTATATTGTGCACGCCACAGATATAATGCGTGTCAGTATCTCTTTGGTTTCCTCTTATTTTGGCCATTCTCAAGATGGGGACAAAGTGTAGATGGACAGTCAGAAGCTGCTCTCTCCTTCTGCTGAGACTGACCAGAGGCAGACCACACCAGTCCAGTAAAATCATCTTATCTGAACACAGTCAGCTGTGACTCAAGTAATACAATACATTGTCTATTACCTGTGTGATAATGTACCTCAAGTTTGTAAAAATTAAGCACTGTCTGAAAATTAGGGATGAGAACAAATAGTTGAATTGTCGACATTTCGACAAGTGACATTTATCGCCAAGTTCATCTAATTTTAGAAAGTTACAAAAAAAACGATTGACTCACTTTGCGGCAGTAATGACGGGTTTTCTCGCCTGCGGGCATGATTGTCAACAGACTACGTAAGCCCACTCGTCCACTCCCAGTGCACGTGAACATGCCAATTTTTCTAAACAAGAATAAATGATCATAATAATAATAAAGACATTGCCTGATGATTCATTGCATTTTTGTTAAGCTCTTGCATCTATGATGCTCTTGCAAGCCAGCTTTTGGCTATGATGCTCTTTCAAGCCAGATTTTGTTTGGTTTTTGTGCATTAATTTTATATAATTTATTCCTGTTAAGCTTCCTTCCAGGGATATTTTTTATTCACTGGAACTGGAACGCATCGGTAGGTTTGTTTGACTGTAACGTAACTCTGTTAGGCTATATATTAAGTGTAGTTTCTTTGGGAAAGTATAGTTTTAAGGACTGTTTATAAAAAAATATCTGGTTAGATGGTTTAATACATTTTGTATTTTGTTATGGCCAGAAAACATTGACGTTAGCTAATGTAAGGCAAATCATACATATCTCTGCACTAAGTCATGGGAGACCTTGCACATTTTTTTACGACGCTTATAGTTCATTTGCAATTGTAATTAATGGAAAAGCTTGTAACAATAATTTGAAATAAATCCCATATATGCTGCTGTTGTGGCATTTCTGAATCTGAATGTCTCCTGAGTAAAAGTATATCTTGCCTTAATTGTTTATACTAAAACGTTATTGAGGTTGTTCACTACATTTTTAATAAAACGTTGAATTTATTGCATAACATATATTAAAATTTACAATCATTTTTTTTTCATTTAGTACCTCTCTTTTTGGCATGAGTGGTTGGGGTCGACTATGCGACGACAAAAGCTGAGGAATTATCGATAGTGAAAATATTTGTCATACGCATCCCTGCTGAAAATAGCATTAACAAGGAACATCTACAGTTCAAGTTATGCCAATATTCTGTTATAAGGTATAAGGCTTTTAGCCTACTAATGAAATTGCTTTGTAACCTTTTAGAAAACATTTTTTATGTATCCTTTATCAGAGTGGTAGATTTTGGCCCATATTTTAACTAAGTTTTCTAGGCTCAAAGGTTTTGTTGATCAAGACAAAGTAATGAGAATGCTTGCCTATGAAAAGCTGCATGTACAGTAGCATACCAACCTATATATGCCCTGAATGGCCCCAGTATTTAAAAATGTCTGTGTCCATGCCAGTAGCAATTCTGTTTGGGCCATTTGAGAAAATGTTTTGCTGTTGATCCCTGACGCAGGAGGTAGGAATTATTATACATGCATCAGACCAAGGCTTAATGCACATTTGCATCATTAGCCCAATGGAGAAAATAATCTGAGCTTCTACTGTACGGCAAGCTATGGCTTGCTTCTCATTCAGTCCCCCATTGAATGGTAATAGTGCCTTTCTAGTAGGATTGAAATGCTGAGGTTGTGTTTGCAGGCTGTGTTAAAAAAAAAATCACTGCGCAAGAGGGTTCTTCCAGTCCAATCAAATGAGTCGGTTTACTCCAGACATCCCGGGTTGCAGCTTAAGGGGCAGGTGGACTAAATCTAGACTGTTTTCTGGTGCACTGCTTGGCAATATAAACAATGGTAGTGCCTAAAAAATAGCAAACAAAGATATACATTTGGTGCTGGCCTGAAGCCTATAGGTCAGAGCATCTGACTTGCCTTATGTTGGTGCTATCCTATGTACCCATTGGCGTAACATGGGTTTGTTGTCTCTCCCTATAGATGCAACGGTGTATGTGGGTGGACTGGATGAAAAGGTGTCCGAGCCACTGCTGTGGGAGCTCTTCCTACAGGCAGGGCCAGTGGTCAACACACACATGCCTAAAGACAGAGTCACAGGGCAGCACCAAGGTCAGTGACATGTACACATTGGTGACAAAATTCACACACCTCTGTAAGAATAACCTAATACAATTCTCTCTGCTAATGGCTGTAAATGCGGTGTACTTCACATTTTGTTGTTATAGACTGACTTTATAATTGATTGATTTTTAGTTTTACCATCAATCTACATACAATATTCAATTTTAGCAAGGTGAAAAGATGTAAGAAATATGTGCCAATTTATTGAAAAAGAAAGACATTCCAAGTTGAGCTCCTGTGCATCTTGTGTCCTTTGAACATCCTTGAGATCAGTCTAGAATGTGACTGGATTCAGTTGATTGGGTATGATCCATGACCCAATTGATTGGACATGATTTAGAAAGGTGCACTCCTGTCTATATAAGGTCTCCTACCCATGTCAATCTGTCAGAGAAAAAACAAGCCATGAAGTCCAAGTCCTCTGTGGGCCTTTAAGAATTATGTTGAGGCATAAATAGAACCCGATGGCCACCTAACAGAGCTTCAGAGTTTCTCTGCAGAGGTCTAATGAGACCAAAAGCCAACTATTAGGCCTATATGCCAAGAACTACGTCTGGTGAAAACAAGGCACCATGATGGAAACATCATGCTATGGGGATGTTTCTTAGCGGCAGGGCCTAGGAGACTGGTCAGGATTTAGAGAAAGCTGAATGGAGCAAAATACAGAAAGAAATCTGATCTGGGACCCCAGATGGGGTTGAAGATTCATTATTCAGCAAGACAATGACCTGAAGCACACAGCCTAAACAAGTCTGTGAATGTCCTTAACTGGCCCAGCCAAATCCTGAAATTGAAACCTGTGGGAGGATCTAAGAGGAGGAATGGGAGCAACTGCCCAAATCCAGCTGTGCAAAGCTGGTAGAAGCATACCGAAGAAGACTCGAAGCTGTGACCGCTGCAAAAGAGGCTTCTACGAAGTACTGAATAAAGCAGGGGTGTCAAACCAGTTCCACGGAGGGCTGTGTGTTTACTGGTTTTTCCTTTCAACTGGTGCCCAACTGAGACCAACTTGAACCCGGTGAGGGAAGATCTTAACTTATTAGTGGCCTAATTTACCAATCAAGCACAAGGTGAAAGCGAAAACCTGCAGACACTCGGCCCTCCGTGGACCCAGTTTGACACCTCTTGAATAAAGGGTCTGAATATTTAGGCTATTTATGAGATTTCTTTTATTTTCAGTTTTTATCATTGTTATAGTGTTTAGTTGGATGACAAAATATTTTATCATTTACAAATTAAGTCTTTAACACAAAATGTGGAGAAAGTGAATAGTGTCTGAATACTTTCTGAAGGCGCTGTAAATCCAATTCATTATTATTACTGTGACAGTAATTGCTCCTGGTGGTGGAGATAATGAAGGGTATTGGATTGATTAGGCCTTTGCTCTAAAAGCCAACATGACACTCAATGGTGATCAGAAATACAACGATTAAGGCTAATTAAATGTAATTATTCCCCCGTCTGCCCATTGCCTCTTTAAGGCTATGGCTTTGTTGAGTTCCTCAGTGAAGAGGATGCCGACTACGCTATCAAGATAATGAATATGATTAAACTATACGGCAAGCCCATCCGCGTCAATAAGGCCTCAGCGCACAACAAAAACCTGGATGTGGGCGCCAACATTTTCATTGGTAACCTGGACCCAGAGATCGACGAGAAGCTCCTCTACGACACGTTCAGTGCCTTTGGGGTCATCCTCCAGACGCCCAAGATCATGCGCGACCCGGACACCGGCAACTCCAAGGGCTATGCCTTCATCAACTTCGCCAGTTTCGACGCCTCGGATGCGGCCATCGAGGCCATGAACGGCCAGTACCTGTGCAACCGGCCCATTACAGTGTCCTACGCCTTCAAGAAGGACTCCAAGGGGGAGCGACACGGCTCGGCCGCCGAACGCCTCCTAGCAGCACAGAACCCGCTGTCACAGGCCGACCGGCCACATCAGCTGTTTGCCGACGCGCCTCCTCCGCCCTCCGCCCCCACGCCGGTCCTCACCACGCTCGGTGCCGGGATGCCCATGCCCGGTAAGTCTGTGTGTTTCTGTGTAGACCAGAGTGGGTGCGCTTGTGGTTCAGTCATTTTATTTCCGCTTGTTATACACTCCATTTATTTCATGGTGGTGGATGGGTTGTTATCCTGTCTTGTATAGTTTAGCCCCATAGGCTGTGCTCTGTATGTCTGTAAGAGTGACAGAAAATGACATTCCTAACAAACTTCCCGGATAACGTCTCGTAATGACCCAGTTCCTCTTTTCCTTTCTCTGTTTGTTTGGTTTTCATTAACAGGGATGCCCCCGCCCGGAGCCTTCCCTCCCGTGCCGCCCCCCGGATCCATGCCTCCCGGTATGCCCCCCGGCATGCCCATGCCCCCAGCCCCGGGGACACCAGGACCCCAAGGAGGGGGCTCAGGCCCCCCACCCGGCCCCCCACCCTTCCACCAAGGCATGCACCCGGGTAAGTTGCTCACCACATGATTGGATGTCGTTAAAAATCACAACGCCGATCCCTGGGATTGAACCCACTGTCCGGCCGCGGCGAGAGCTGTGCTCCACCGACCAAGCTACCGAGCTGCCGTTGTTAATTCTATCATCCGTTCAACAGGAATGCCCCAGATGCCCATGCACCCTCACGGCCACCCCCCAGGGATGGTACCCCCGCCACCAGGGCCCCCCGGCTCCAACCAGCACCGCGCGCCCCCGCCCCCCGGCATGCCGTCTCATCCACACATGGGCATGCCACCAAGAGGCCCCTACGGGCATCCCATGGGTAAGTG
This sequence comes from Esox masquinongy, assembly GCA_016801175.1. Lineage (NCBI taxonomy): Eukaryota > Metazoa > Chordata > Actinopteri > Esociformes > Esocidae > Esox > Esox masquinongy. The sequence continues at coordinate 103,636 of JACXGI010000322.1, forward strand.
CTAGGCTCTCACAAGGCTAGGAGTCCATTCAGTACAATTCTGCCTGTTAGGACCGTAGAGGGTTGCCAAAATGTAACATTTTTAATTTCATCGCTGTTCTGTTTCTTTACATTTGAAGTCTGCGGTTAGTACATCCGTTAATGTTACTGTAAGGAAACACTGTGTATTACTTATTTTCTCTGAAGGGACCCAATCTTTGGATGTTTAAGGTGCGTTGTTTCCTGATGAGCTTCTTGAAATGTGCTGCTGTGTGGATCATCTCTCTCTGTTTGCTTCCACACAGGTCACCCCATGCATCCAGGCATGAGAGGACCACCTCCACCTATGCCCCCACCCGGCTACGGTGGGGGCCCACCTCGGCCACCACCATTTGGCTTCCAGAGGGGGCCTCCGATGCCACCCAGACCCCCTGGGGGCCCACCTCGGGGCCCCATGAGAGGACCAATGCCACCATAGACTATGGAGGACCACAGCATGGTGCATGATATGCATTCAATTAGCTTTTTTTATGTCTATTCCGGAGTACAATTTTGAAACATGGTTTACTTACCTGTTTTCTATGTTATTTTCATGCTCACTGTACAGACCCTGATACTGTTGGGAATAAAGGTTTTAATACAAAACATTTGGTAATGTCATTTAGTTTAAAAAAATCTTCAAGTAAAATCTGTGTTTGGGTCAACTTACTATTTTCTTGAGTTGTCTAAAGGCTCACGAAACCACAATAATCCAACTTTTGGCAACATCCGTGAGTTAGCCAAATTAGATTTCATGAGTGAAATCCATGTTGGCAAAGCTCCACCGCAACCCAAAACCTTCTCAAAAAAAGTGTTGATACCTGTGATGAACCTATTGAATGCTCTGATACTATTTTATCAGTCAGTTTTGTTCACTGGAAAGCAATGAAGCTGCTTGCTGAATGTGAAGACGGATAGTGATGATTTGGGTCACATTGTTTCGGTACACACCACGGATACACAGGGACTATTAGCTTTGTTGTTTGCCTGGCTGAGGTGCTTGCTCAAAGTGGCAAACACCATGCAAACCTAACAGATATTACTGCCCTTTTTTATTGTCTAGTTGCTGTGACCTCCTTTACTATTTCTAGAATGCAAACACATGCTGACTGTTCTGATTGGCTCTGGAAACTGAGGGGTTGGACCTAAGCCAGAACAGACATGGGTAAAACAACAATTTGAGCATTCATGATTGGCTTTGAAATGTCTGAATGGTTGGTAGTGATTCCAAAATTAACACCTGTCATTTTGACGACACCGTGCACTAGAAACAACTTTGTCAGTCTCAGACTGAAAAATGTACAGTCGAGTAGAGAAATAATTCAGTTCTAGTCATCGGGCAAATTTGCTGTATGTGCTTGAGGAAATAGCACTAGCTCTAAAGATTTTTTTTTCACAATACAGACATTAATGCTCCAAATCAGAGTGGGGGAGAAAGAACAAGATATGCTAATATTCTAAACTGCCTGATCTTCCTTAATACTTTTTCAAACCTATGTTCTTTCAAATTGATGTTACACACTAGTCTAATAGCGTTTTTTGAGAGTTCATGCATACCTATATGTTGAAGAATGTAGTCACACAACGAAACAGTAATAGTTAATAGACAGTACAGGGCTGGCCTGCACAACAGCAACAGAATTGAGTAGCCCTGGTCTAGGGCAAGAAACCGCAAGGTTGATAGTTCAAATCCCCTACCCAACTTTTGAAACATCTGTACTGCCCTTACGCAATATACTTTGTCGTAATTGCTCATGTGAGTCCCTCTGGATAAGAATATGTTGCATTTAAATGACAAAAATGTATTAAAAATTAAATGTGTTATTAAAGCTAGAAGCTGGATCTACAATAACATTTCAGATGTGCTGGTGCGCACATACACCATGTGTGGTACATTGTCATTCAGGACATAGTCATGAACATTCACGCATTGCAAAAAGGCTCAAAAACCCATCTTATATTGGGAAATTACCCCCTTCCCCCTACAATAAGAGTTAGGAATTTAAGAACTTGTATTTTCTACATGACCGAGCTTGTTAGGCAAGTCATGGTGGGTTGTCAAGTACCCTTAATGTTTCCTAAGCGTCTGGTTTTGTGATGTGGCTATGTGGGATGGACCAGGGGTTGGCATAGAAACAGTGGCAGGTGTGATTGTGCCTGTGTGACAGAGAAATATGGGGGTGGCATTTTGCTACACGGAAAATATTGTTTTCGAGACATCTTATCAATGCTTGTTGATAAGGGTGTACTATACGAGTCACGTACCAAAGGTTTAAAAAAAGCATCTGCTAACAATCTAAGCTGTTCTATTCCAATATTTAAACAAAGAATCTGAGCAAGTATATAATTTTTTCCCTTGTGTCATAGTTCAACTGTATCTCAGGATGGGAGGCAATTCCTATTTTAGGCTATGCGTTTTGCAAAGCATTTAACCTAAGTTATATTGGTCTGATGAAGAAGCTTTACCCGGATTGGAACATAAAAATACCAGCATGTTGATATCAACTGGCACCTCACATATGTTTGCTTGTTTTCACATGCAGACCAACACATAATTGGAATAGTAGTCTGTGTGATAATGTGTCAGGAACGTTACCTGACATCACATATTTCGAGAAAATGGATGTTAATGCAGGGTCTTTGAAAAACGGTTATTACCACGTATAGTTCACTTACGAACCACCTAGGGCCTATTATTGCCGAGTACTGAAGGGGTTATATGGGGGAGGGGATCTACAATGCTACGTTTGGTAGGCTACCTCTTGGTTCTCGCATCACGCGTCCACTTCAGTGAGTTGGGTTACTGGAGCCTAGATCCTCGTTAGAGCGGCAGCATCATCAACGCACTGTCATCCTATGGACAATATTCAAGCTGGGGAAATAGAGTGAAAGCCATATCCGTAGTTACGGTGAGATATCTAACGTTGCCTTTACTAAAATTAAACTCTGCAAATTAGTTGTAATTTGCCTATGCAGGCCGAGGAGTAGCCTCTGTAGATGGGCGTGCTGCCCACAATATCTCTTCCAGGGGCACGATTTAGGATGTGAAAATCATCTCATGCTTTATTGAAATGCATTTATTTACGCGTCTATGAAAATCTCTGCAGTCTCAATGCAACCTTAAATTGTGAATATTTCATTAATGTAGGCCTATATCTAACATGATATCCAAATCATCCCTGCGTAAAAACAGTCACGACAATGTCATGTCTGTCTAAATGAAGAGATCGGAACTGCATTTCGTAAAAAATAATATTTTGTGGATTGAACTGAGATCAATAATTAAACACTTAAGCTAATTGATTTAGATCAGTTTTAATAGGCGCGTTGCGTTTGTTGCACTGCTTTTGAAATTCTTTAATAAACGGCTACTCCGATATAATAATGACTGTAGCCTACGTCTTTGTTTTATACTATAGGCTATGTACATATATATCAAAATTTACATTTCGCAATCTTGTCGCGCCAGATGAAGAAATCACTTATGGTTTTGCCATCATTCACGTCATTATGTTGCATTCTTGTGTTGGCGAGGGGAATGAAGTATCATCATCAGGTATTGAAAGGGGGATTACATGTCGACAGAATAGCAACCATAATTCATGCCACGGATATACAATTTTTAACATAATAAATGGTAATGTGTGACCTTGTGAAGACCTCACAATGACAATTATCTTGAGGTGAATAAGATCGAATGAACGCCCAAATACTTATGACCAGAAATCTGCATGCGTGCTTTATCGGTCTTTGCCCGCATTTTTGTAAACGACCTTGTCATATAGACCCTCTCTGGCGCCATTTGTTGCTGATGCTCAACGGGTAATATTTTCCTTTAAAAAATACATAATTTCTTGACCATTATAATAAGTGCGCACAAAGTAGTTAACATGGCTGCGGAATATCTTGGTCCGTTTCTTGAGAACATGGTCATTAGGCTTACGCCAGTTCTTTTGAGATTCTACTTAAATTCCTTTGTAAATGTAATAAATACATAGTGTGAGATGGGTTTACTATCACAACAAGCCCTCCAGCCTACTGCTTAGGGTAGCCAAGCTATTGCCACACGGACCACCTTGTAGCCTAGACTACTCAATGTCCTAGATTGACAGCAGTTGAGGGTTTTAACCTTTCCACCATGGTATAGCCTGAATCATCCAAATGCACCATAGCTTGGTGTTGACTCATGATGGTACTGCCATGGTTCTGCCATTGTATCTAAAAAGAACCATGTATTACACAATTTATACCATGGTATACATCTGAATATTAGACATGTACCATGGTTTTAGCTTTAAAGTGTAATGGTACTGGAATGCACCTAAATAATACCATTGCTTACGAAACGGACCATGGTACTATTATAGTACTTTCATTAATACCATGGTTGTTGCGATATGGCATAGTTTGAATCATGGAAAGGGACCAACCATGAAGTATGATGGTACAGCCACAGTTCTACAACTGTAGTTAAAATAGCAATGGTATTGCATCCTTTATGCCATGGTATACAGTAGACATGAAAGGCAAAATGGTCTTTGCTTTGAAGCATGATCAAACTGCCATGTACTTAAATAATACCATGCTATTGCCTCAGAGGGCTGACAGGTAGCAAACTGGTTGAAGTTTGGTGCATCTAATCCTAAAAATCACAGGAAAATAAAAACTATAGTAGGGACATATGGTTGCTCCAGTAATTCACAAAAGTGTTAGCTAAATTAAATTAGGTAGTACATGTTTTTATTTTTTTTTGGTCACTATCCCGAAAGAAAAATGTCATGGTATTAGCATCAGTTCCATAGTGTTTTCCCACTATGGTAGGCACCAAAATATCCTAGAGGTACCATGCTATTATTTTCATTGTAATAACATGGAACATTTTTGTAAGAGAAAGTATGAGGATGCTAAGATGACATGGTTTTGCATTTTAGGACACATATGTCTTATGTGAGGCTTTTCCCAGGCCCCACATTTGTAACCTTGTGGATGTTTTACTAAAAGATACCGCATCTGGTGTGTACAATTATAGCTCTGAATTTATGGTGCCAGTTATAAAATGGATGTTGTCACTGCTGTACCCAATGCTATCCTCAACCTTGCTTCTTTTAGCAGGCAGCACTAAGTTTAATGGGTCACCCAGTGGCCATTTAATAATTTCTCCTGCCACCATGTTGTCAGAAAGAAATCCCCTGAAGACTCTCTCTCTCTCTCTCTCTCTCAATTTCACTGTGTATTTTCTCAAACGTTCTCTTGGATTTGTTCTGTTTCACTTCCTTAGATTTTTCCCTTTACATTTCAATTTTATGCGTGAAGCAGATATATCAGCAATGTATAGGAGCAATTAGGTGCCTTGCTTAAGGGTATCTTGACAGATCTTTCAGCCCGTCAGCTTGGGGATTCAAACCTACAACCTTTTACTGGCCAATGCTTTGAAATCAATCAGATTCCTTTAGCAGCCTTCTTATAAAGTTAATTTGCACTCCTGTGCTATTTATTTCCCTTTGTCTAATCCCAACAAATGGCATGAAAGGATTGATCTTCCCCAGTATCCTGTTAAAGCAGTCATCGTTTTAAACACCCGAAAATGACATGATACATAATACAAGAGCATTAGAGATTATCTCCAAAGATTAGGTGGACAGCTGTGTCAACAAAATACATATGGTTACTATGTTTTATACTTCTACAATTGGCTTTTGGCATTTTTCTGCCAAGGTAAAATTGGTTACGACCATAGGTTCCAGCTGGCTCTACTTATTGTCCCCTCATCAATTGCCCTGCCCATCTAGAACATGTAACCAATAATGGGAACATGAGTACAACTGGTGAATGGCAAACCATGGTATAGCTTGTGGGTGTTACAATGATTCTGTGCACTTAACCAATGTTTCACTCTTTAGTAGCTGAGAGAAAATGCAACACAATATCATTTATGGCTGTAAAAGTTTCTACAAATGCACTGTTTCGTACAAACATTTTCCTAATGCACTGGGCATGGATTATGAACTGTAGCTTAATACTACTAACAAAAGAGCTGAATAAATATATGGCATTTTGCAGCAGTATAATGCGTAGACATGAATGGCATAATAGTAAAAGATAGGAACATAGGAATACAATGCACCATTTTTATATAGTGGCAGAATAGGCAGTGTCTGCATTCATGTTGAGTGGGCATAAAACCGCTTTGTCACAATGTGTCAACACGTCATAATTTTGTTGCAATTTCCAATGCTCTACTGATAGTAGGCCTTGTGCTGTTTTTGTTTTACAGCAGTAAGAGTCAGTTGCAGACAGTTTAAGCATCGTTGGCAGACTAGTGAAATGAGAGGCTCACAATTCAACATTGTTAAAATATTTTCACCTCATGAACTTGTGTCCACCGTTATAAAATCTGTCTTTTCTGTAGTCAGTTTTCGGGGGATGATTAGTTATTATTACTTTAACCCTTTATCCTTTAAATAGGAAAAAAAAAGAAATAATGTGATGTGTTGTGTTGTAGTACCTAAATATGAAGTCAGGGCTGGGCAATCATTTTGGCTCAAGAGCCACTAAGCTGATTTCAAGATTCAGCAGAGGACAGGTTTTTCCCACCACACACTATTTGTTGTTACCACATTTTACAGGCCTTTACTTGAGGTTTGTTCAAATATGTATCTTAACATACAAGAGAAATGCCAATTAGTGAAACCAGTTCTAGTCAAAAGCAACAATATTAACAACATAAATATTGTGCTAATTCATACCCTTACTTATGGTTTCAAATGTAATTTCCCTTAATATTGCTTTTGACTGATCCATGAATACATAGTCTACTAAGAACAGCTGCTAACCATTCAATCTTTCCCTGTTGTATTTTCCCTTGTGTTAAGTTACCTCACACGCAGTATATCAACAGGAGAACAGTACGCCATTTGTAATCAGTTTTCAGAGAGCAGATGATGATGCGCTTAGAAGTATGTCTCCCCTAGCAACAGTAATATGCCCCTACAGGGATTTGAAAAATAACCAGTTGGTCTCCACACAACCTTTTGGCAAACAGCTGTGGCATGGAATTCTGAATGCAAAGACTTTATTAGATCTTCACTATACTTAATTGCTAGCTAATATATTATCCCCAAATCATATTCTGAAGTATGGTCCATCACACTTTGTGTTCTTCCCTCTGTAGAAGAGCTGTCCATCAGACAACCCAGCTCAACTCTCAGACACCTTGACCCTTCAAAAACATGGAGGACAGCTACCAGAACAAGACGGCCTTCATAAAGGGGGCCAAGGACATCGCCAAGGAGGTCAAGCGTCAGGCGGCCAAGAAGGTTGGCCGCGGTGTGGACAAGATGACGGACGAGTACAGCAAACGCTCCTACTCCCGCTTTGAGGAGGACGATGACGACGATTACCCTGGCGTTCCCGGGGGCCAGGATGGTGGCTACTACCGCGGCGACAGCCAGGCAGCCAATGACGATGAAGGAGGCCACAGCGACTCAACAGAGGGCCATGACGAAGACGACGAGATCTACGAGGGCGAGTACCAGGGCATTCCCAGGGATGGTTCAGGCAAGGCCGCAGATGGCCTAGCAGGGGTGGGCAGCCCTACTGGACGAGATGGGCAGCACTTCAGGGACATGGCACAGTTCGAGGGGGAGCGCCGGAAAGACCAGGAAGAGCTGGCCCAGCAGTATGAGAGCATCCTACAGGAGTGCGGCCACGGGAAGTTCCAATGGACCCTCTACTTTGTTCTGGGGCTGGCCCTAATGGCGGACGGCGTGGAGATCTTTGTGGTGGGGTTTGTGCTGCCCAGTGCCGAGAAGGATATGTGTCTGTCGGAGGAGAGCAAGGGAATGCTGGGTAAGTGTGATCCTTGAAATTTCTTTCATTTATTTGATTCATTTAAATGCTTGAGTGATCCCTTAAGTGAGAATGTTGCTATTTTACAACTTGTTAGTTGGCCCCTTATATGGAAAGTAGTCTATGGGCCAAGATAAATTTGTAATAGTTGCATAAAATATTGGATAATGGATTGACACTTTCTCCTTTAAATATTATAAAGAGTTTTCAAAAAGTTTTTTCTCCTATCAAGTATCAAATGTGGGATGTTTTTATTTTTTCATTTTTAATGCAAATTCAATAAAAAAAACTTTTTCTAGATTGATACCTTGCATCTTACATCTTTGATACTCTGTCTTGCAATGAATATTTAGCTCAGATAGGACCTATTCATGCAAATAATGTTTTAAGCAGACACATTATGGTACTCATCAGGTTTATTTTGCGGTACTCCATTTTATAATATAGAAAAAATGCAATACTTAATTTATCCAAAGTACTAACCAGGCAGTTACCACTACAGACTTTTTCAAAATTAGAAAGTCGGTTCTGGTAGCAGTTTCATTTCCTACCCATTAAATACCCAAAAAATCAATGAAAGCCGTCCAGTTAAACAAATTGTAAGTTTATGTTTAGAGCACATTATATGTGCCCAAATGATTCTTCTGGCTCATAAATGATTAATTGCAGACAGTAAAGGCCCAAACTGGTTACCCATATTTCTGAGGATACCCCATGTCATGAACTACATTTTATTAGGCTGAGAAAGTGTGTTGGATTAAAACATGCAAAATAGTGCTTGTTAGTAATTTTGATTAAATGCAGGGGATCCTAATTTATGCATCGGAGCTTGATGCGGTCTTGTCTCTTTTTGATTGAATATAGGGGATTCAAATGTATGCTTTGCAGCTTGCTGTGATCTTGTCTCTTTGAAATATCTATGCCTGCCTCCTCATGCGTTCCTACCCCTTCCGCTGACGGAGAATTCATTCTCACATAAATTGGAAAAGCATCTATAAATAGCCTCCTCCATTCCACACCTCCCCCTTCCTGCTACCCTTGAGCTTTGTGTGTGTATGTCTGTCTGTTTGACTGTGTGACAGTGCTTGAGCACACTCACTGTGGTAGAGGCCACCCACATACCTAAACACAGGTTTAACCATGTCAGATAGCCCACTCATATGCAACATGTGGCCCTCTACCAAGTGCAGGTGGAATCAATCGATGTACTGACTAAAATATGACAACTGAGGTTTATACAATGCAATTGGCAGCATGCCAAAATGCTAGTTCGATATACAGGCAGGGTTGGGTAGGTTACTTTTTAAATGTAATCCGTTACAGTTACAAATTGCCTGTCCACATTTATAATCAGTAACGTAACTTTTTGATTACTCAAACTCAGTAACGTAATAGGATTACTTTGAATTACTTTTAGATTACTTTCATATTAAGAGGCATTGGAAAACAAATAGGAATAGCCTATTACCAACTGAACACCTTTTGCGGGATCAATCAATGTTAGAATTTACACAGCTGGCCAAAAACGGAATTCGCATACTGCAGTAGTCTGATGATTTGCTCCACAACCAACATTGTCAAAATGTAGCAGTAACCCCCGGCACACGAATGCACGTTTGCAATCCTGAACACCCGCATATAAATAAGATTTACCCGCGCGAACGTAACCTGCGATTATTATGGCCATCAGTGATGGATTTTCAAAACGCAAATGAAAGAAATAAACTGTGATTATAAACCTGCACTCTTAGTTTAAAGTAAATGACGTCAGCAGCCAATGATAACCAATGAACACAATTTTCAGCAAAGCAAGCAGAATTGATGTGGCCGCGTCAAAAGCAAATAATCATCAGTGTTGCCAAGTCCACTTATAATATGCCACTTGGGCTTATTTTCTTTTGAAGTCGCTTGAAATAATCACGTTTTTTTGGGTTTATTTTAAAAGTTTTGGTCGCTTGTTAAGAAAATCTGACAAGCGACTTCGTTTTTGTACATTTATGGTCGCTACTTTCCCTAAATGCATTGATTGGCACTGTCTGCTCACAGCCTCATAATAATGTAAGTGCTGTAGTGTAATTCGCTCTACCACAAATCCCCACGTGGATCTTTCCCGCCCCCACCTCCCTCCCATTGGCGAAAAATCAAGTTAGAATTCCAAGCGATGTTACAAGTTTCAACGTTTATTTGTCAAATGCACCGAGCAACACAGCGTCATCCTTAACAATTACATTCTTGTTGTGACATGGCACCCGAGAACTACTTAGTGAGAGTTAAGAATATATAAGCAAAAATATAGCCAGACAAAAAATAAATAAAGCAGCACTATACATAACACTGCACACTAGCAGCAGTTTAAAAGAGTGTACTGTAAACTAGCAGCAATCTGGGTATTAGCCTATTATCTCACAACTACGTAGTGAGAATTAAGAAGAAAAATATATACACAGCAAAAATATATCAAGAAGAGGAAACAATAATATACATAACACTAGCAGCAGTTTAGAAAGAGTACTGTAAACTAGCAGCAATATTGGTATACACATAACACTAGCAGCAGTTTAGAAAGAGTACTGTAAACTAGCAGCAATATTGGTGGTGGTATTAAAATTATACATAAGCCTATGGCAAGTATGGCAATAATATACATAACAATGTAAACTAGAAGCAATTTTTGAAAGAGTAGAATGGGGAGTATGAACAGTGTGGTAGATGTATTGAATATTATAGACACTTAGTACAGCAGTGACGATGAGTCATCATTCATGACATTAGATGGCGTAGCTCTAGATACATTTCCACAAACGATGCCGCCAAGAAAGTGGTCCAAGTATGGCAAAAAGTACAACAAAGACTGTGTACATCAAGTGGTCCGTGATGACAGTAAAGCTCTGTGCAGATACTGCAAAGCAGAATCTATTATTACAGTTTATAACAAAAAACAAGCATAACATAGCCTACTTGTATATATATATATATATATATATATATATATATATAGCCTACTAATAGTAGATACATATGGTACTAATGTATTTTACGCTCCCCCTTAGTGCTCCTGTCCCCTCGTTCTCCATCTCTCCTCTCATATTCTGCTGGCAGGTGATCAGAGATGAGTGGATGGTGCCTGCCCTCCAAATACGCGTTGTTGACGTTTGATTATTTTTTGTAAAAAATTCTTTGCTTGTTGATGTTAATATACATGTTTTGTGCTTCAAACTGTTGCAAGCTCATTCATGACCGTAACACGCTATAACAGTATTGGGCTTGTTTTGGGCTTGTTTTTGAAGCTGCGGTTGCTTGTTTGACTCGCGAGAGTTGGCGACACTTATAATCATCCTTTGGCAGAGTGCTTCCCAACACACCTTTTCTCCGCAAATGTCGTGGTAAATTCCATATAATGTTTTATCTTGAAGGCAGCGCCATGTTACAACTATCTAACAAATAGTTGCCTAATCTATTAAACAATTCCTGTAAAAAATCTTCGGTGCAACTCGTCCTGGCTGTGTTGTTCGGTGCATTTGACAAATAAACCTTGAAACTTGAAAAAGATATAACCCCAGGTAGGCCTATTGCCTATCATTGTTCTGAGAATTATGCGTCGAGTAGATAACTAAATAACATTTTATATAACTAACTAATATTATCGAAGATATACTCTGTTCTAACCAGCCATCCAACCAACCAAAACCGGAAAAATTTAAACTAGCGCTTCCTCCGTCACTTAGCTGGTTATGCGCGTCCACCTTTGCGCGCATGATGATCACACACACAACTGAGGCGCGCAATTCATATTTTGGTTCAAATAACGATGTTTTTATAACATTAAATAATAAACTCAAACATACAACGTGTCATAATTATTTCACGCACCTATTCTTTTTCAATTGAAGTAATGTAAAATTTCTGTAATCCGATTACAATATTTTTAATGGTAACGTAACGGATTACAGTTACTGTTTTTTTGTAATCCGTTACTCCCCAACTCTGTATACAGGCAGGTGACGAATTAAAGGAAAAACATAAATAAATGAGTGGAGGAACATAACGAATGCATAGGCTTCCGTATTGGTGTACTGTATTACACATTTAAGCAGTCAAAATCCTGTCATGCTCTGTGTATATAAAGGCTGAGTAGGTCCAGTTGAACTGGATTATGTATCATGATGGCGATGGGAAAGGATGTAAGTCACTTTGAAAGAGGATAAATTATTGGGTCTCGTCCAGGATGACAATGACCACGTCCACAGGGGTCACTGAATAGTTTGATGTGAATGAATATGATGTGTATCATACGTTATGGCCTTCACTGTCACTAAATCCCAATTGAACACCTATTTGTCCATTAAAATAACATCAAATTTATCAGAAATACAGTGTAGACATGTTAATGTTGTAAATGACTAATTGTAGCTGGAAACAGCAGATTTTTAATGGAATATCAACATAGATATTGATATTACAGAGGCCCATTGTCAGCAACCATCAGTCCTGTGCTCCAATGACATGTTGTGTTGGTTAATCCAAGTTTATAATTTTAAAAGGCTTATTGATCATTAGAAAACCATTTTGCAATTATGTTATCACAGCTGAAAACTGTTGTGCTGATTAAAGAAGCAATAAAACAAGTCTTCTTAAGACTGGTTGAGTATCTGGAGCATCAGTAATTGTGGATTCGATTACAGGCACAAAATGGCCAGAAACAAATAACTTATGAAACTCGTCAGTCTATTCTTGTTCTGAGAAAGGAAGGCTATTCCATGTGAGAAATTGCCAACAAACTGAAGATCTCGTACAACTCTGTGTACTGCTCCCTTAACAGAACAGCGCAAACCAGGATAGAAAAAGTAGTGGGAGGCCCCGGTGCACAACTAAGCAAGAGGACAAATACATGGTTTAATTATGGTTTAATTAAGAAACAGACGCCTCACAGTTCCTTAACTGGCAACTTCATTAAATAGTACCCGCAAAACACCAGTCTCAACATCAACAGTGAAGAGGCAACTCCGGGATGCTGGCCTTCTTGACAATGTTGCAAAGAAAAAGCCATATCTCAGACTGGCCAACAGGAATAAAAGATTAAGATGGGCAAAAGAAGACAGACACTGGACAGAGGAAGATTGGAAAACATTGTTATGTACAGACAAATCTAAGTTTGAGGTGTTCGGATGACAAAGAAGAACATTCGTGAGACACAGACCAAATGAAAAGATGCTGGAGGAGTGCTTGATGCCATCTGTCAAGCATGGTGGAGGCAATGTGATGGTCTGGGTGTGCTTTGGTGGTAGTAAAGTTGGCGATTTGTACAGTTTAAAAGGGATATTAAAGAAGGAAGGCTATTACTCCATTTTGCAATGGCATGCCATACCCTGTGGACGGCGCTTCCTTGGAGCCAATTTCCTCCTACAACATATATATATATATATATATATATATATATGTATAAATATATATACACCGATCAGCCACAACATTATGACCACTGACAGGTGAAGTGAATAACACTGATCATCTCGTTATCATGGCACCTGTCAGTGGGTGGGATATATTAGGCAGCAAGTGAACATTCTGTCCTTAAAGTTGATGTGTTAGAAGCAGGAAAAACGGGCAAGCATAAGGATCTGAGCGACTTTGACGAAGGCCAAATTGTGATGGCTAGATGACTGGGTCAGAGCATCTCCAAAACTGCAGCCCTTGTGGGGTGTTCCCGGTCTGCAGTGGTCAGTACCTATCAAAAGTGGTCCAAGGAAGGAAAAACGGTGGACCGGCAACAGGGTCATGGGCAGCCAAGGCTCATGTGGGGAGTTAAGGCTGGCCCGTGTGGTCCGATCCAACAGGCGAGCTACTGTAGCTCAAATTGCTGAAAAAGTTAATGCTGGTACTGATAAAAAGGTGTCAGAACACACAGTGCATTGCAGTTTGTTGCGTATGGGTCTGTGCAGCCTCAGACCAGTCAGGGTGCCCATACTGACCCCTGTCCACTGCCGAAAGCGCCTACAATGGGCACGTGAGCAATGGAAGAAGGTGGCCTGGTCTGATGAATTACATTTCCTTAATATCATGTGGATGGCCGGGTGCATGTGCGTCGCTTACCTGGAGAACACATGGCACCAGGATGCACTATGGGAAGAAGGCAAGCCGGCGGAGGCAGTGTGATGTTTTGGGCAATGTTCTGCTGGGAAACCTTGGGTCCTGCCATTCATGTGGATGTTACATGTACCACCTACCTGAGCATTGTTGCAGACCATGTGCACCCTTTCATGGCAACAGTATTCCCTGATGGCATTGGCCTCTTTCAGCAGGATAATGTACCCTGCCACAAAGCAAAAATGGTTCAGGAATGGTTTGAGGAACACAACAACGAGTTCAAGGTCTTGACTTGGCCTCCAAATTCCCCAGATCTCAAGCCAATCGAGCGTTTGTGAGATGTGCTGGACAAACAGGTCCGAAACGGGTCAGGGCTGTTTTGGCGGCAAAAGAGGGACCTACACAATATTAGGCGGCTGGTCATAATGTTATGGCTGATCGGTGTATATAGATTATATAGATATATATTTACATCATGATGTGCATGACTTACCACAGAATAGTGGTTAAAGCTATGTGATAGCAATGTGGCTTGTCATAATGTTGTCGTAACACTGTCATTGCTATGTAAACTTCCTTGTGATTATGACTACTATAACTAAAAGTAGAATAAACCCCAAAACCATCATCATACAAGGTAAACTACTTCATACCAGTAAATAGCATATACTTTTAATATCCAGGAATTGCGATACTGGCAATCTAAAAACCCAATAGGTGTAAATCTGAAGGGTAACATATGAAGCAGCTGTACACACCAGTCTGATCCAAACATGTATCTCTCTCTTTCCTCTGCAGGCCTGATTGTTTATCTGGGAATGATGGTCGGGGCTTTCGTGTGGGGTGGGTTGGCTGATCGGATCGGCCGACGGCAGTCCCTTCTCATCTGCCTCTCCATCAACAGCGTATTTTCCTTCTTCTCCTCCTTTGTCCAGGGCTACAGCACCTTTCTGTTCTGCCGACTACTTTCTGGTGTTGGGTAAGATTATGAATACAGATACATGGCAGTGAATGAGGCAGTCACAGACGGGCTTAAAAGCCTTTTTACAGTAATGTTAGTAGTGTTCCATTTGTTTTGGCTTTAATGCTAAGGACCATTAATCTTAAGAAGCAACCTTTTGAAAGCAAAACAGCACACGTCTACCACCAAGTGTTTTATGTCATTTTTTCATGAGGTGTTGCTGAAAGGAAAGCACCACATGAAGCAGTGTGCCTGACACATTTCTCTGATACTACAACTACTTCACTCTATTTTCACATTTATTTAAATGTCAATATATTTCAGTGGTAAACTATGAAACACTAGTTGTAACATTCCGTATGGAGCAGGACACAGGTGCAGAGGTAGGTGCACAATAATCTTAAATTAACAAAGACTTTCGTACTAACTTAAGACTTGGCCTAGACAGACTAAACACTAACCCTACGTGGATCATCACATGAAAAAATGACTGACAAGACACACTAGGGCAGGAGAAACTTAAACAGGGACATAACACGGGGGCAAACAAGGCACAGGGGAAACCAACAACCATAATGACACTAAACTGAACATAGAAACAGAGAAACTAGAACAGAAAGACACAGAACATAGAAACGTAACGACCGGTGCGGTGCAGGCCGTGGCTTCCTGTTTAACTAGTGCAGCGCTCACAGAGTTAATACACTTTAAAGAGTGTAGTCATTTATTTTTATGTCAAAATGAACGCTTTAACATTGTTGAAAGGAAATCACTGCCACTGTTTAACCTTTCCTGGTGCAAAAAATCTTTTCAGTTTGAGTTCATGTGAGAATACAAGCACTGAATATTGTAGGAAATGATTCAACCATCTAAATCAATGCTACTTACATTTTCAGTAACATGAAAAAAGGTTTGAAACCAAACCAAAGTAAAAACTCAAGCTTAACTCCACCATGTCACAAAGGAATGGGTTGAAGGGTTGTTGCAATTCATCTAGCTTCCACATGGGGGAGATATTCCACCATGTGGAAGCACCTTTAAGAATGTTGTAACTAAAAACAGTTTTGTCAACATTCTTTCAGGTGCTACACATAGTCAGTATGGCTTATGGTAATATAGTGTGCACTTTAGCCTTCTATAATAATCTTATTTTCACCCACTATAATACTCCACACCTTCAAATCCCCACAAAATACGTCAATTTAACTAACAGCCAATGAAAACCTACTATTATTAAATACTACCATTACTTCTTTCATCACTGCCAATAGAACTACTATTTTACCACCATCAATTGTTCAGCATTAGCAAGCATACCACTTTTGTTTTTTTAATTTAATTCCATTTTCCTTAATAGATTCATTTGGAACAGAATAGAAAGTCCGGCTCAAACCCTGGTGGTTTGTTTCTCTGTGCTGCTGGTTGCAGGATTGGTGGTTCTATTCCCATTGTGTTCTCCTACTACTCTGAGTTTCTGGCTCAGGAGAAGCGTGGGGAGCACCTCAGTTGGCTATGCATGTTCTGGATGATTGGTGGCATTTATGCCTCAGCTATGGCCTGGGCCATCATCCCACACTATGGTGAGTACGGAAGGAATTCTCTCGTTACGGATTATGCTCCAAAAGTACAAAAATGCCTTACCACAAAGTTGGATGAAGTGATTGTCTAGGTTACGATTAGTTATTTTAACTATGTTTTCATCTCTTTCCGCTCCTCTCCTCTCAGGCTGGAGTTTCCAGATGGGTTCAGCTTACCAGTTTCACAGCTGGCGTGTGTTTGTCCTGGTGTGTGCGTTTCCCTCTGTTGCGGCTATTGCTTCTCTAACCACCATGCCAGAAAGCCCTCGCTTCTACTTGGAGGTAGTGATCTGCACTCTCTTCTAAGTTCATTTAGAAGCATTTACTCCAACTCCAATACTTGCTTCAATCTTTTGAAGCCATGGATGTCCCTTCCTGGGAGTATTTCGAAACAGCTGTAAATATAATAGATAATACTTTTCAAAGTCTAATCTTTTTGTTACTTTGGCATATTTTCCCAATGATTCTTGAAGAGTGTAGAAAATGCCACATGAGCTTAGCATAACCATCTTACGCTATTCACGTAACCCTAAATATAAGGTTTCATTCACAAATGCATACAATGAATTGCATTGCTCCCTTTTTTCTTTATATGGCAGACATTTTACACAGACACGTATCATTACTGTGGTAATGTAGTTCAAGTGTTTTTGATTAGGCACGCCAAACTTTCCCAACAGAATGGCAAACACGATGAAGGCTGGATGATTCTGAAACAAGTTCATGACACCAACATGAGAGCTAAAGGACACCCAGAGAAGGTGTTTTCGGTGAGTATTGATGAGTCAAAGTACATACAGTGGATATAAAAAGTCTACACACCCCTGTTAAAATGCCAGGTTCTTGTGATGTAAAACAATGAGACAAAGATAAATCATGTCAGAACTTTCTCCGCCTTTAATGTGACCTATACCGTGGACAATTCAATTGAACAACAAACTGAAACCTTTGAGGGGGAAAAAAAAAAAACTCACAATAACCTGGTTGCATAAGTGTGCACACCCTTAAACTAATACTTTGTTGAAGCACCTTTTGATTTTATTACAGCACTCAGTCTTTTTGGGTAGGAGTCTATTAGCATGGCACATCTTGACGTGGCAATATTTGCCCACTCTTCTTTGCAAAAGCTCTCCAAATCTGTCAGATTGCGAGGACATCTGCTGTGCACAGCCCTCTTCAGATCACCCCACAGATTTTCAATTGGATTCAGGTCTGGGCTCTGGCTGGGCCATTCCAAAACGTCAATCTTCTTCTGGTGAAGCCATGCTTTTGTGGATTTGGATGTGTGCTTTGGGTCGTTGTCGTGCTGAAAGGTGAACTTCCTCTTCATTTTCAGCTTTCTAACGGATGCCTGAAGGTTTTGTGCCAAAATTGCTTGGTATTTGGAACTGTTCATAATTCCCTCCACCCTGACTAAGGCCCCGGTTCCAGCTGAAGAAAAACAGCCCCAAAGCATGATACTGCCACCACCATGCTTCACTGTGGGTATGGTGTTCTTTGGGTGTTGTGCAGTGTTGTTTCTGCGCCAAATATACCTTTTGGAATTATGGCCAAAAAGTTCAACCGTGGTTTCATCAGACCATAACACATTTTCTCATGTGCTTTTTGGGGACTTGATGTTTGTTTCTGCAAACTTCAGCCAGGCTTGGATGTTTTTCTTTGTAAGAAAAGGCTTCCGTCTTTCCACCCTACCCCATAGCCCATTCATATGAAGAATACGGGAGATTGTTGTCACATGTAGCACACAGCCAGTACTTGCCAGAAATTCCTACAGTTCCTTTAATGTTGCTGCAGGCCTCTTGGAAGCCTCCCTGACCAGTTTTCTTCTCGTCTTTTCATCAATTTTGGAGGGACGTCCAGTTCTTGGTAATGTCTCTGTTGTGCAATATTTTCTCCACTTGATGATGACTGTCTTCACTGTCTAATGCTTTGGAAATTCTTGTGTACCCTTCTCCTGACTGATATCTTTCAACAATGACATCCCTCTGATGCTTTGGAAGCTCTCTGCGGACCATGGCTTTTGCTCTGAGATGCAACTGAGAAAATGTCAGGAAAATCCTACTAGAACAGCTGAACTTTATTTATGATTAATCAGAGTCACTTTAAATGATGGCAGGTGTGTAATGACTTCTATTTAACATGAGTTTGAATGTGATTGGTTAATTCTGAACACAGCCACATCCCCAGTTATAAGAGGGTGTGCACACTTTTGCAACCAGGTTATTGTAAGGTTTTTATATTTCATTTTTCCCCCTCAAAGATTTCAGCTTGTTTTTCAATTGAATTGTTCACATTAGAGGTCACATTAAAAGTGGAAAAAGTTCTGACATGATTTATCTTTGTCTCATTCTTTTACATCACAAGAACCTGGCATTTTCACAGGGGTGTGTAGACTTTTTATATCCACTGTAAGTACATATTGGGCTATGGTCCCAATTACCCTGTTTCCTATTTCTATCATGTTACATATTAGCTTATACCAGTAGGCTTAATTTGACTTAAAAAAAACAAAAATGGCATTTAGGCTGATGAAACCATTATAGCAGAGCACAGTCCAAGCAGTTTGAACTTGCGTACACTCTTTCCTGTGGTTGGTCCTTTGTCAGAGAACATTTGGGTTAAAGCAGAAAACCCCCAAGGGTTCTGCGATCCTTGAACCCTGTATGTGCTGTATTCAAGTCAACTGAAAATGCAAGGTTGTGTTCTGCTAGGTCACCACCATCAAGACTGTAAAGCAGATGGACGAGTTGGTGGACATGGGAGGAGACATATCAACATTGCGACGCTATAAATTGAAGCTAACCAGCCTATTCCAGCAGGTGAGTGCCATGTGTCAGCTTTCTATAAAGGTGTAAGAATTGTAGAATTGAATTTGTTTATATATTGCATTTCAGACTGCGTTGATTATGTATGGCAGTTAACAGACACGTTTATCTGAAATGACCAAATTCCAGTTCACACTTCATTAAAAAAATGTTTTCCTAGTGTCAACATATATGATTTCTTTTCTGTGGTTTCTGTAGGTGCGGAGTAACTTTTTGGCCATCTTCAATCCAGAATATAGACGGACTACCTTCATGATGATGGCTGTGTGGTTTACAATGTCCTTTAGGTAATAGAAGCTCAGTAGCGCAGTTTGTGTGTTCAATGCTGTTTTTAATTAGCCAAAATGCCCAAAGACTTTTTTGCATTATCAAATTTCAAAACGCTATATGAATGTTGGTGCATGCTGTCTTAACATTCTAGCCATTGATTGATTATTACTTATGAAAACTGAATTGAAAAAAGCTACGAAAAAAATGCAAACTTTGTTGTTTGCACACTTTTGTCAATTTCCATTCTTTTTATTATTTATTGAAAGCACTTTACGCCAAAGACTTCATAACTGTTGGAATAAGACCATGTACTCAAAACAGCTGTTGAGGTCAATTTTTTCCATACCCAGTAGCAAAATACATAGATTTGTAAGAACTTATAATTGTTTTTTTAAATATTTTTCTCTCCACCGGCCTCAAAAATGTTTTGTGGTGAGGTGGAGGACCAGACTGTTTAGTTTGGTTAAACTAAATAAGTGTTGTGTTTCTCCACTAGTTACTATGGACTGACAGTATGGTTTCCTGACATGATCAAGTATATCCAGAAGCAGGAATATGCATCGCGCACCAAGGTCTTCACCAAGGAGCGAGTGGAACATGTCACTTTTAATTTTACTTTGGAGAACCAAGTGCATCGTCAAGGACAGTACTTTAATGACAAGTCAGTCCTCACTATATTATACAGAACTTTGTGAATTTATTAAATGTTATTCTGTATTTGACCTGGGCCTAGTAAACTTTGCTGGCTGTCATTTTGCAGCTACAGTATGCACTGGACACTAATCTGAGGTCAAGTCAAATACAGCTTGGCCGTTAAGTACATCTTTATTCTTGCTTTCCATTGTCTGTAAGGTTCATCAACCTTAAGATGAAGTCAATGGTGTTTGAGGACTCAGTGTTTGAGGAGTGTTATTTTGAGGACATCACGTCTAGCAGAAGCTTCTTCAGAAACTGTACCTTCATCGCAACCTTATTTTACAATACAGGTAAGTCTCTCCTAGAACAAGAAACACAATTAAAAACAAACAGCAATGTTTTGTGTGTGAAGAAGTATGGACTGGTCTGTGGAAAACGAATTCACATGAACACCATGTTTCCCAGCATACAGTGCTGATCCACTGCAGTTGGTCTGTTACACCTCAAGCAATGTGTAGGCATGTTGCTAAGGATTCACTCCTTCTCAAACAGCCTAATTTATACTGTTAGATGTGCTCTCTCAATTAGGTGATTTATTTATTAGATTTTTCAAACACCACTAAGTGATAGAGCACTTAGCCATGGTATATTGGTAATATACCACAAACACAAGATCCCTTTTGCTATTATAAAACAGTTACCAACACAATAAGTATTTGGACAGTAGCCCATGTTTTGTTGTTTTGTTTTGGCTCTTTACTCCAGCACTTTGGATTTGAAATGATACATTGACGATGGGGTTATAGTAATTTGGAGGTAATTTAATTAGGGTTATTCATGTCTTTACCGGATGAACCATATACGGTATCTACAATAGTCCAATATTCAATGTCACCTGTTTCGGTGTAAATGAAAGTGACAACTAGTGCACTGGAGAGAAAACAGCAAGACAACCCCCAAAAATGGAATGGTTTTGCAGGTGGTGGCCACAGATAATTGCTTCCTCCTTATCCTTCCTGATTGATTCTTCTCTAGTTTTGCATTTTGCTAGTGTGCTTGTCACTACTGGTAGCATGAAGCGGTACCTGCAGCCCATTCAGGTTGCACAGGTAGTCCAGCTCCTCCAGGATGGCACATCCATACGTGCCTTCACAAGAAGGTTTGCTTTGTCACCCAGAACAGTCTCAAGAGCATTGAGGAGATACCAGGAGACAGGCTGTTTCACAAGGAGAGCTGGACAGGGCCGTAGAAGGGCATCAACCCAGCAGAAGGACCGGTATCTGCTCCTTTGTGCGAGGAGGAACAGGAGGAGCACTGCCAGAGCCCTACAAAATGACCTCCAGTGGGCTACTGGTGCTCATGTTTCTGACCAAACTGTCAGAAACAGACTCCCTGAGGGTGGCATGAGGGCCTGACATCCTCTAGTGGGACCTGTGCTCACAGACCAGCACCATGCATCTCGATTAGCATTCGCCAGAGAACACCAAGATTGGCACGTCCGCCATTGGCGCCCCATTCTCTTCACAGATGAGAGCAGGTTCACACTGTACACGTGACAGATGTGAAGGAGTTTGGAGATGCCGTGGTGATTGTTATGCTGCCTGCAACATCATCCAGCATGACCGATTTTGGCGGTGGGTCAGTGATGGTCTGGGGATCCATATCCTTGGAGGGTCGTGCTAGCCAACGGTACCCTGACTGCTGTTAGGTACTGGGATGAAATCCTCAGAACCATTGTCAGACCGTACACTGGTGCAGTGGGCCCTGGGTTCCTCATGGTGCAGGACAATGCCCGGCCTCATGTGGCCAGAGTGTGTAGGCAGTTCCTGGATGATGAAGATATTGATGCCATTGACTGGCCCTCACGTTCCCCAGACCAGAATCCAATTGAGAACCCCTGGAACGTTATGTTTCGGTGAATCACCTCTCAGACTCTTAATAAAAGCCACTAGATACTAACTAATGAGGCAATATGAATTCCATGTATAGTATAGTGTGTTACATTGGGGGTTAAAGATGGGATAGAAATATAGTTTTGCTGGATGTAGCACACAGTGACCCATGATTTCACATTAGATTTGTAACTGTACTGTAGTTTTTCCACAAAAAATACCCTGGTACATTACAGTGGGGAAGGGGTAGGATGGAAAATATAGTGTGGTTGGATTTATAACACATTCCCATCTGAAGCTAATTAGCACAAGCAAATAAACAACAAAAATAACAACAAAAAATCCTTTTTCTCCTTTTTCTCTACATTAACTTACTTAAGCTATTACCATCTCTCAATGTGCTCCACCTTATAATATTCTTCATCTTATGTAAAGAAATTATTTAAATAGTAATTTGGTTTTGTTTATATTTTTTCCAAATTCTTTTCAGTTTTTCATTTGAAAATGTACACAATACACACTATATCCAGTTAGGTCCGGAAATATTTGGACACTGACTCAATTTTCATAATTTTGTCTCTATGCGCCACCACTGATTTGAAATGAAATAACCGAGATGCAATTGAAGTGCAGACTTTCATCTTTAATTGAAGGGGTTGAACAAAATTATTGTATGAAACATTTAGGAATTGCAACCATTCTCATACACAGTCCCCTTATTTCAGGGGCTCAAATGTAATTGGAGAAATTAACACAATCATAAATAAAATTAATAAAGTTCACAATCACAAATAATTATAATGAAGTTCACTTTTAATACTTTGCCGAGAATCCTTTGCAGGCAATGGCTGCTTGAAGTCTGAAATGCATGGACATCACCAAACATTGGTGATGCCTTGCCAGGCCTTTACTGCAGCTGTCCTCAGGTGTTGTTTGTTTGTAGGTCTTTCTGCCTTAAGTTTTGTCTTCAGCAACTGAAATGCATGCTCGATCGGGTTGAGATCAGGTGATTGGCTAGGCCATTGTGGAATATTCCACTTCTTCACCTTAAAAAAACTCCTGGGTTACTTTCGCAGTATGTTTGGGTCATTGTCCATCTGTAAAGTGAAGCACCATCCAATCAACTTTGCTGAATTTGGCTGAATCTGAGCAGACAGTATATCCATATACTCTTCAGAATTTAAGTGTATACAGAATTGAAGCTGCTTCTGTTTTCTGTCACATCATCGATAATCACTAGTGACCCAGTGCCATTGGAAGCCATGCATGGCCATGCTATCACACTGCCTCCACCATGTTTTAAAGATGATGTGGTATGCTTCGGATCATGAGCCGTTCCAAGCCTTCTCCATACTTTTTTCTTCTCCGTACTGTTTTGCACCTTGTGGTGAACCCTCGGTATTTGCTTTTGTGAAGTCTTCTCTTCATGGTAGACTTGGATAATGATCTGTCTACCTCCTGGAGAGTGTTCTTCACTTCGCTGGATGTTGTGAAGCGGATTTTCTTTACCATGGAAAGGATCCTACAAAAATCCACCACTGTTGTCTTCTGTGGACGTCCAGGCCTTTTTTTGTTGCAGAGCTCACCAGTGTGTTCTTTTTTTCTCAGAATGTACCAAACAGTTAATTTGGCCACTCCTAATGTTCCTACTATATCTCTGATGGAATTTGGTTTTGCAGCCTAAGGATGGCCTGTTTTACTTGCATTGAGAGCTCCTTTGACCATTGTGGGTTCACAGCAACAGCTTCCAAATGTGAATGCCACTCTTGGAATCAATGCCAGACCTTTTACCTGCTTAATTGATGAAGAATTAACGAAGGAATAGCCCACACCTGTCCATGAAACAGCTTTTGAGTCAATTGTCCAATTACTTTTGGTCCCTTGAAAAAGAGGGGGCTACATATTAAAGAGCTGTTATTCCTAAACCCTTCCTCCAATTTAGATCTGAATACGCTCAAATTGAAGCTGAGGCACTGCACTTTAAGACCATATTAATTTAACTGTAACATGAATATATTTTGGTAAAATAACGAAAACTTGTGTCAGTGTCCAATTATTTCCGTACCTAACTGTATACACCGGATACTTTTATTTTGAAGCCAAAAAATGAAAATTGGATATCTTATTGTTGCTGACCAACCTCTAATGTTGCCTGCATGACGCTAATCTATTATAGCCGATTGTAGCTATCGAGTTGTGACAGTTAGTTAGCTAACTTGCTTCTTACTTTTGGTTGTCACTCAGACGATGGCTACCTTCTTTATATCAAAATGACAGACACAGACAGTTCATACACACTCACTAGCTTGAAGCCCCGAACGAAGCTTCAAGCTAATTCGGGGGCTACAATAAGAGGGAAACACTGATTGATTCTCAACTTTGCATTTGTGTCTAGAATCTGTTGCTTGTGTCTGACAACAGGAGTGTCAATTCAATTTGATTTAGAT
This sequence comes from Esox masquinongy, assembly GCA_016801175.1. NCBI lineage: Eukaryota > Metazoa > Chordata > Actinopteri > Esociformes > Esocidae > Esox > Esox masquinongy. The sequence continues at coordinate 128,193 of JACXGI010000322.1, forward strand.
GCAGAATATTGCTCAACAAAAGGCTCACTGGCCAAAAAATATATTGCCTAAAATAAAGAATTGATGCTTAACTCATCCCATTTGCCTCCAAAAATAAAAAGGTTTTATTTTTAAGTATATAAGTATTTAAGTATATAAGTATAAAGTGTTTAAAGAGTATAATGCCAGGTCAATGTCTAGCCTTAAACTGGCCAGTATTCTACCCTTGGACCTTCCTTGACACCTGTCATGTTTTCTATTCTCTTGTCAGACTTGTTCCAGAACCGCATCATTAACAGCAAACTGATAAACAGCACCTTCCTACACAACAAAGAAGGCTGTTTGCTTGACTTTACGGATGACAACAACGCCTACATGATCTACTTTGTTAGTTTCCTGGGCACGTTGGCCGTGTTACCTGGCAACATTGTGTCAGCCCTGCTAATGGACAAAATTGGACGTCTAAGGATGCTGGGTATGTCAGACGTCGTTAATGTGGGATATCTTGTTTTAATACGACACTTTAAAGAAAATGTGCTTTTGAGGTTATTCTTTTGATGGTACATATATCATGCAGGCCTTACTGAAACACCATAGTAAGGGATTAGCAACCAGATAGCCTGAGGGCTTAGACCTGGATTTTTCTTTTGCCCCCAAAGTTTTAGTAAAAAAATGAAGACATGATATAATCTTTTTGTCAAAAAACTGTGAAAATAGTTTGTTTTTGGAAACCTCGTCTCAAGTATCTCCAGAAAGTAAAACAAGGCTTATGTGACTGTGTCTCAGAATAATGAAAGTATAAAAGTATTTATTTGTAAATTTTAGTCTCGTTCAGCTTAGTTATGTTCTGCCTCCCCAACCATTCATTCGCTCTGGTCTAAATCATCCCAAGGATCGCCTACAGCATTCATTGTGTTTCATCATTATCAATCCTACATATGTATCTCTTGTCTTTGTTTTTTTCTCATGTCTTCTCTGTCCTTTCTCAATCTCTTTTCCACAGCGGGTTCAAGTGTAATATCTTGTGTCAGCTGTTTCTTCCTGTCATTTGGCAGTACGGAGTCGGGAATGATAGCCCTCTTATGTCTCTTCGGTGGTATCAGCATAGCTTCCTGGAATGCCCTAGATGTGTTGACTGTAGAACTGTATCCCTCAGATAAAAGGCAAGCTTTGCTACCTCATATTTTTAAAGTTTCGTAGCTACGCAACTTTATTGAAAATGTAGTTTTAATGTTGATTTATGAGAGGTTTTCAGACCAAGAATCTTGACGGTTTCCTCTGCCTTCTCTTTTTTTTCAGGACCACTGCATTTGGCTTTTTAAATGCCCTTTGCAAGTTGGCTGCTGTCTTGGGCATAAGCATCTTCCAGTCCTTCGTAGGCATCACGAAGGCTGTGCCCATCTTGTTCGCTGCGGGCGCACTCGCTGCCGGCAGTTTCCTGGCACTAAAGCTGCCCGAAACGCGGGGCCAAGTGCTGCAGTAGCACAATTCACCAGCAAAGGGCAGCAGAGTGTTACCGACGTGGCCACATTGCAACTAGGGCCTGACCAACCATGTACAATCTCAGCTTATAGTGATTCAACAGTGCACATCAAACACCAAAAATAGACTGTCAAAAGTGTAACAACAGTCTAAGGGTGTAAATTACTAAGAGGATAGCATCAAACTTAAAATGCTAACCAATTTACCCAGCACAGGCTAGCTGACATTTTTCACTAGAGCAAATAATAGCACATTGGGTTTGTTTCTCAAAGACCCTACATATTAGAGTAAAATCCTGCTAACAAAGATAAAAAGTTTATTAACCACTGCCAAAGGATACCAAGATATGGATAGACAGCTACCTGCCTAATTCTGATACATTTCTCATAGATACTGCCCAAAAAACATTCCAGTAGACATTCAATCATAATGTTTTCAGCTTTAGATGATTATAACATTCATTCATTTTACTTAAGTGTTTCTTTTATTGAATACTATTAAATAGAACAATTTCCCATACCAAGTGATGTGCACCAAGCCCTTTGCTTAAAAAATAATGAGATTATTTGTTCAAACTTGGCATTGATACTAGTAATTTTATCAGAAAATGGACTGTACATGTTTGTTGAAGATACATTGTAAAAACAAAAAAAAAAGAAATAATTACATGATCAATGTATATATTTTAATGTACTTATTGATGGCAATTTTGAAGGGATTGGTTTTGCCTCTATGGACTCAAAAAAATGACTGTATTTCCACATCGGATTTACATCAAGCAGTGAAGTATATTTCTAAATAGTTGTAGGTTGTTAGTGTGTGTGTGTGTCTGTGTGTGTGTGTGTGTGTGTCTGTGTGTGTGTGTGTGTGAGAGAGAGAGAGAGAGAAAGAGAATGGGATATGGAGAAAGACTACATCTTATGTACACCTCTGTGATATCTTTGTCATTTGTTCTGTGTCTTGATAGCCCTGGAGGCACTCATTTTATTCATGTACATTGAGAAAGTACATCACTACAGTTGTGTTAAAATCTAAAGGAAAATATGACTATCACATTGTAAGACTTCAGTGGAGATATCTTTTAATATATTTGAAAGGTAGAAAACCAGAATAAACGATCCCACACTAATTCTTACTATAGAGTAACTTAATGCAGTCAATGAGTCTGGCATTATAGCTCATTATTTGTGCACATTTGGTAGTTGGCTTATGCTCACTGCATCAGTATGTATAACATTCCTGTTAGCCAAGGCCAAAATGCTATGACTTCATACAGAACATTATACCTAGGAGAACCAAAGTCTTAAGTTGTGAAGCAATGCATTTTTATTATTAAGCACAAAGTGATCTATAACCAGTGTTACAAAGCACATTGCCCTTCAGTCATTCCGCACATGGGAGTAAAACCATAGCAACTAGGCACTCAGATTCAGTTAAAGGGCTCAATTAAAAGAAAACAGCATTTTGTTTTTCCAACCATAACACAGTAGTTCTCCTGTGATAACAAATGGGCACGTTTTGTAAAAAGAACATCCCCTCACCAAGTGAGATGCTTTCAGTTTTCAGAATAAAATATGTGCTTGAGGGCATGTACTTGGCACGGCAGTCTTGGTTGAATCTGAATGAATCTGACTATGTTTTTGTTGTTTGTGTGCTTATTTGTCACAATGTCCCCACCATCCCTTAAAATCTTTGTGTCATGAGTTTTGTGACAATCAGTGAGAGAGAGAGGTGATCACTCAATTGATGGTGATCACTCAATTGCTTAAGTGTGGTGTGAGTGTAATATCTGAATGCTGGATGACTGGGCTCCTTCAATGTGTTGTCAATGTGATTCCTCTGTTGCTGTGTGCTTGCCATAAGTATCTGATGTGGTACTGCAATGAATTATTTGAATTGGATCTCTATAGTGTTGGGTATGTCTTTATATTACAGATTTTGTTATTTGTGTGTGCGTTTGCACAAAACAGACACATTTGTCCAAGACCCGTTGCGTTTGAGTGAGTTTGTGAAAGATATGTGTAAAACAGTGTGTACATGTTCGAGAGTGTAAATTGAGTTTGTGATCTCTGTTGTGATTTGTTTGAGTGCCAAATATTTTTCTATTTCAGTTGTTCTGGTGTTTTCATCCATAAGACCGAACACAACTCAGTAGGGACCGAAATAACATATCTATGAACTAAAAGACTAATGCAATAGATATTTAGATCAATGTGATGTTTTTTGTAGTGTCAACCTCGGGCGCTCTTTTGCTGATTTGGTTTCCGGCCAAACAAAACTAAGCTGAACCCGGAAAATTCAGTTTGCCTATGTGCTTGCCCTCTGTGTTGCGTAGAAGTCACGGAAGAAAGCGCATTGTACTGTATTCAAAGCAAATTGAAATCGTGTTTGACACCAAACGCAGAATGTTTTTGGGGAGAGATACCTTTTGTACTTTTCTCTGATCTTTATCTAATACGAAAGATCCCTTTTCCAGGTTTGTGAAAGTAGCCCTTACAGTAAGCAGGGTGTCAAGCATGCCTGTGGTGTCTGATCTCTGCTCCATATACATGGTCTGTTTGTCTAAAGCAGGAGCAGCTTTGTATTGCTGTTGTATGGTGTAACTGGATTTCTGTGTACAGTATCCATTCTATGATCGCTTTAGATCAGAGTGGGATGACATGTTGCAAGTTTAGTCTGTTTTTGAAAGTAAGGCGTTTTTGTGAGTCTTGGTGATCCTGTTCCTTACTGTTAAATGGTTGTACTTCTCTCTGCTTTCAGTCAGGGCGATAAGTATTGGTATTACATAGATAAAATAAATCAAAGCGATAAAATGGTAATCTTTCTCCCTTTCTAAGTGAACATACACTAAAATATAATTGAAAAGTAACTACTGAAAAACAACCTCCATGTTCTCATCAAAAGAGCGCCCTCAGTCAATTAAAGCTCATGTCCACTTAGATAAAACTGCCATTATTAAAATGACTTAAACGTCAACATAATTTCATTGTACTGTGTGTAGAAACAGTAGGTATTTGTACGTACGTATAAGTATAAACTATGTGGACAAAAAAGATAAAGGAAAACACTGACAATTATCAACATGACAGAACACTTGTATGTTGTCTTTGTTTTGTAAATTACATTTAATGATAAAATATTTGAATAAATGTGTCAATAATCTCTCTCAAGGGATATTGAGAATTTTTGACAGTGATGCTAACAAGGTGCTGTATTTATTTCATGTCAGACTTGTTATTTATGCTGGTATTTGCACTTGTGTGCCATTTATCACTCCAGTTCTACGAAGAAAATAATAAACCACTATGGAAATTAAAAATATAATTGCCCTGTTGTATGATTTTATAAAAAAAAGTTTGTGTTTTTGTGTCATCCTAGGAATTAACGCATTATGGTCATCATTAAAGGCCGTGGTTGTAAATTTGTTCTTAACTGACTTGTCTGGTTAAATAAAGGTTCAATTAAATAAAAGATTCAGCAATGCAGTGATCCACGTGCCAATCTTCCTTAGTAATCTCGGTCAGAGATAACACAAATAAAAGGCAAATGTTTATTAACATTCAAAAATAGGCAATGGCTATAATAAAATTGTTACCTTCCTGAAAATACCAATCCCCAATACTAGGGCAATAATTCAGACCTTTCAGCTGGATCTCTGATGAACCTGCCTCGGGGGAGAACCCAAATGGATTTTGCATAGTGAGGAGGATGGTTCCAAAGGTTAAAAGTTAACCTAGGATCAAAGCAGGATTTGGTTGAATCTTGGTGTCACCAAGCCTCCAAAACTACAATTAAATGCCACCTCCAAACCAACAACGTATTTGGATTCATTGCCCGACAACACATACAGTTTCCTTTGGAAAGGATTCAGACCCCTTCACTTTCTCCACATGTTGTGTTATAGAATATTTTTATTTTATTTATTACACTGAAATATCTCTTTAAGTATTCATACCCGTTATTCATCACTTTGTTGGGCCTATGTGCTTTGAGTTGTCGTGCTGAAAGATGAATCTTCGCCCCAGTCTGAGGTCCTGTGTTCTCTGGATCAGGTTTTATTCAAGGAACTCTCTGTATTTTGCTTTGTTCATCCTTCCCTTAATCCTGACCAGAAGAATGCTTCACTGTTGGGATGATATGTGTCAGGTGATGAGCGGTACCATGTTTTCACTAGACGTAATGTTTGCAATTCAGCCTTAATAGTTCAATAGCAGACAGTATTTTTCCTTGTGTTTTCAGAGTGATGTTTTGATGGAGTGCTTCAGAGATTTTGTCTTTCTGGCAGGTTCTCCCATCTCTGCAGAGAAACTCTAAATGTCTGTTAGGTGGCCATTGGGTTCTTGGTCACCTCCCTGACCAAGGCCTTTGCCGGTTACATTGTTTGGCTGGACAACCAGCTCTAGGATGAGTCTCAGTGGTTCCGAACTACTTTCGTTTTTCAATGATAGAAAAACTCTGCTCCTGGGAACTTTCAGTGCTTTATCACATTTTTTACCTTCCCATGATCTATATTTCTCAGAGGTCTACTTAGAGTTCCTTGAACTTCATGGCTTTTCATGGGTTTTTGCTCTGACCTATACTCACTGGGAAGAATGGGATCTTATATGAACAGGTTTGTGCCTTTCTAAATCATGTCTACATCTCACAGATTACGGACAGGATGCGTCAATTTGGAATGTCATGGCAAAGGGGCTAAAAAATGTGTTTAGCTTTGTCATACGATATTGTGTCTAGGTTGACTGAAATAATATTTATTTAATGCGTTTTCAGTTCTATAACATAAAATGTGAAGAAATTGAAATGGTCTGAATACTTCCTGAAGGCCCTGTAAATGTGGGCCCCTGGAGTTTGATAAATGTGATTGGAAGTCCAATTGGAATCAGGTTCCCTAGCCAGACGAGTAAATAAAGCATTTTGGACCCAAACACCAGAGGTGGGTTTGGCAAAAAACACCCACTGTGAAGTGCGGTGGTGGATATGTGATATTTTATGGCTGTTCTGCTTCAAAAAGCCACAGACAATTGGTTAGGACATGGACCAAGAACCAGGAGACGGTCGACCAAAATCTGGCAGCCTCTGCCAGGAAGATTAAACTGCCATTGTCAGATCATCCAGCCGGACAGTAAGGAAGCTTTTGGGGTGGCCATACAGTTCCCTGTCCTAAACCCCACTGAAAACCTGGGATGAGCTGAAGAGAGTACACCACCAAAAACCACAAGCTCTGCATGGGAGATACTGCATGGATGAATGTTCTCTTGTTGGGCGACAGAACATCCGAAGAGACTGATACATTTCAGATTGGATCTATACAAGGCAAGTATCTCCAAATGAATGGTAGTTCCTCAAGAATTGTTTACGTGAATGTGTGTTGCCGCGGTACAGAAGGACCTCAGAGATCCTGTGAGATGCTGTGAAAGATGATGATAGTAGGCTTTTTTTCCCTCTGGAATGTATTGACCTTGATGGGTGAGAAGCAGGTGGGTAGAGATGTCGAGATGTGACCTGGTAGGTGTGTGAGAAGTAGTTCTTGGACTGTTTCATTACATATCCATGGTGAAACATAATCAGTTATCGGATTAATGTGTGATAGGTGAACGCGTATCCATACGTTTCCAGGAAATGTACACTTTCAGACATGAGCACTGGGTGTTTGGTCTGTTAACATGGCTTTTTGTTGTCGGCCCCATTACTCAAACACACAACTGGGTGGTGAGAAGTGCAGGAGTACGTTTCTCTGGCGTTTCTGGTACCTGACAGATCCTACAAATGGTATCACACACACTGTCTGCCATCTGCCTGCTACAGTTGAAAACAAGATTCCGACATGCACAGTGGCCATTAAAGGTGAGCATTTCCTCATTTGAAGTTGGTTTACGATGCCGAACTGCAGTCAGGTCAAGACCCTGGTGAGAATGATAAGCTTTTCTGCCTCTGTTCCTGGCATTTGGCGCAGAAATTTTTAGTTTGTGCAAACCCACGGTTTCATCGGCTGTCCGGGTGGCTCGTCTCCGGCGATTCCTCACAGAAAGGTCATGTGGAGATTCTGGGCTGGCATGGATACAGGTGGTCTAGTTGATGTTCTGCCAAAATATCTAAAAGAGCATTGGAGATGGATACAGTGGCTATAAAAAGTCTACACACCCCTGTTAAAATGCCAGGTTCTTGTGATGTAAAACAATGAGACATAGATAAATCATGTCAGAACTTTTTCCACCTTTAATGTGACCTATAAAGTGAACAATTCAATTGAAAAACAAACTGAAATCTTTGAGGGAAAAAAAAAAAACTCACAATAACCTGGTTGCATAAGTGTGCACACCCTTAAACTAATACATTGTTGAAGCACCTTTTGATTTTATTACAGCACTCAGTCTTTTTGGGTAGGAGTCTATTAGCATGGCACATCTTGACGTGGCAATATTTGCCCACTCTTCTTTGCAAAAGCTCTCCAAATCTTTCAGATTGCGAGGACATCTCCTGTGCACATCCCTCTTCAGATAACCCCACAGATGTTCAATTGGATTCAGGTCTGGGCTTTGGCTGGGCCATTCCAAAACGTTAATCTTCTTCTGGTGAAGCCATGCTTTTGTGGATTTGGATGTGTGCTTTGGGTCATTGTCGTGCTGAAAGGTGGACTTCCTCTTCATCTTCAGCTTTCTAATGGATGCCTGAAGCTTTTGTGCCAAAATTGCCTGGTATTTGGAACTGTTCATAATTCCCTCCACCCTGACTAAGGCCCCGGTTCCAGCTGAAGAAAAACAGCCCCAAAGCATGATACTGCCACCACCATGCTTCACTGTGGGTATGGTGTTCTTTGGGTGATGTGCAGTGTTGTTTTTGCGCTAAACATACCTTTTGGAATTATGGCCAAAAAGTTCAACCTTGGTTTCATCAGACCATAACACATTTTCCCACGTGCTTTTGGGGAACTTGATGTTTGTTTTTGCAAACTTCAGCCGGGCTTGGATGTTTTTCTTTGTAAGAAAAGGCTTCCGTCTTGCCACCCTACCCCATAGCCCATTCATATGAAGAATACGGGAGATTGTTGTCACATGTGGCACACAGCCAGTACTTGCCAGAAATTCCTGCAGTTCCTTTAATGTTGCTGTAGGCCTCTTGGAAGCCTCCCTGACCAGTTTTCTTCTTGTCTTTTCATCAATTTTGGAGGGACGTCCAGTTCTTGGTAATGTCTCTGTTGTGCCATATTTTCTCCACTTTATGATGACAGTCTTCACTGTGTTCCATGGTATTTCTAATGCTTTGGAAATTCTTTTGTACCCTTCTCCTGACTGATATCTTTCAACAATAAGATCCCTCTGATGCTTTGGAAGCTCTCTGCGGACCATGGCTTTTGCTCTGAGATGCAACTAAGAAAATGTCAGGAAAATCCTACTAGAACAGCTGAACTTTATTTGTGATTAATCAGAGTCACTTTAAATGATGGCAGGTGTGTAATGACTTCTATTTAACATGAATTTGAATGTGATTGGTTAATTCTGGACACAGCCACATTCCCAGTTATAAGAGGGTGTGCACACTTATGCAACCAGGTTATTGTAAGGTTTTTTTTTTTCATTTTTCCCCCTCGAAGATTTCAGTTTGTTTTTCAATTGAATTGTTTACATTATAGGTCACATTAAAAGTGGAAAAAGTTCTGACCTGATTTGTTTCAAAAACCTGGCATTTTAACAGGGGTGTGTAGACTTTTTATATCCAATGTATGTTGGAGAAATAAAAAAACATTCAATTAAACCATTAAATTATTTGGAAACAGCTCTTGTGGAAATCTCTGGAGTCAGCATGCCACGCTCCCTCAAAACATGGAAATCAGGTGGTATAGGTTTATATCGTCTGTAGTATTGTGTTAAATCACCTGTGGCATTGTGATAAAACATTTTAGAGTGGCCTTTTACTGTCACCAGCAAAGGCTGTTTAATCAGCTTCTTGATACATTGACAGATGGCTTTGGCAAAGGAAAAATGTTCAATAACAGGAATGCATACAAATTTGTGCACAAATTCTGAAAGAAATAAGGTTTTTGTGTGAATGAAAAAGTCTGGGATCTTTTTACTTCAGCTCATAAAACATGGGACCAACACTACAGGTTCCATTAGACACAGTCTGATGTGGCACTGAGAAAGGTAATGCGACCAAAACAGAGAGGCTGATTAGGGTCCGGATGTTCAGCTCTATTGGTATTTTATTATTGTTCATCCAGAGGTAATTATGACATCATACAACATATCAGAGTTTCTCTTTCTCCACCTCTATCTCCGTCTTAAACAGGCACATACTCATGTTCACACCCCTCCTATTACCATCTCTTAGCCTCTTCCTGTTTTGCGTTCTGCTCCCCCTCATATGATTGTAGCTAATGGTACATCCCCAGCTCCTAGCCATGTGATTGGTACATCCCCACCTCCTAGCCATGTGATTGGTACATCCTTGGCTCCTAGCCGTGTGATTGGTACATCCCCGGCTCCTTGCCCTGCTGAAGCAACGTGCTGAAGCCTCTCTGTCACCACAGCCAGAGCACTCAGCCTGCGGGCATCAGCTAGAGTCAGCCAATTTGAGTTCGGGAGAGCGTTGCTGCAGTGCCTCTGTGTGTGTGTGCATGTGTGTGTGTGTTTCTATATGTACGCTCATGACTTAGTGTTCGCAGCAGCTTCTTAGGATGAGCGGCAGAGAGAGACAGACGGTGTTGTGATTGAGAATTTGCAACATCACCTCTCTCTGCCGCCTCACCCTGGCATCTGCCCTTCCGGCCCTTCTCTCCTCTGGCTTGGACCTACAACACTGCTGGCATGTCTTCTCCTCCTGGATCCTCGGACGGCAGCCAGAGGAATAGCTGTAGGTACACTTGTTGTGTGTATACGGTATGCTCATGTTCTATTTCTGCGGTGCCCTTGTCTTGGTTTATTCATTTCTAATGTTTGTTGTTGTCTTTTTTTTTTATTTGTGTCATGATGGTTATCAGCTTCATGTGTGATCGTTAAAGATATTTGTGAAATTTGTGGATATTGCTTGTTTTAATGTCAAACCTAAATGGAAAGAATATGTAATAAACATTTGGAATGAAGAGGATAAGATGCAAGCTTTCAACCACAACTGAACACATATTGAGATAGCTTGTTTATGTTCTTTATGAATAATTGAGTCTGCCTTAGTGCCTTTATGTTGAAATGGTTGATGCTAGGAATAGCTGAAGGTTACTCATTATTTACAGTATACATATAATACAGCACACTATTTCAGTCATACCCAACTTTGTTTGTTTTTAATGCTTGTGTATTGATTTGTTTGTCTGATGTTGTCTAGTAGGATAGCTATGTTGATCCATGAATAATAACTACATGTTTGTGTATGTGTCTTCTCTTTTACGTAGACCTTTTTTAAAACTACCTTTCTTTTCCAGCTTACCATTTTCAGTTGGAAGTTTGATCATCAACTCAAAAGTTTTTGTCCTTTTTTGTTGGTGGACTAATTCTGAAAAGCAATTGAATATTAAAAATATTCAGATGATTCAAAAGCTGTATTGAATTAATATAAACATATTGGCGATGTGTGGGTGAAATCAGTATACACACGAGGTATCCATAAGTCAGGAAGAATACAAAGCGCAGCCTCCGTTATTCCTGCTCCATTCCAACACAAATCATCAATCCTTATACTTTATATTGACAATGGCTAGAGATCGCTAACAAAATAATTTGGGTCCAGTCAGCATACCACTAATCTACGTTTTATAATGCTGTGGTAGGCTACTCATTTGTGATTTGGTATGTGTGCATGTGGCACTCAAGTAAAAAAAGGCTTTTGACTCACCTTCCTAGTGGAAAACAAATACCATCCTGCTCTTCATGTTGCAAACTTGCTGTTGTCTGATTGGTCTGACTTCATACAACAGAGCTTTTCAGTTTTTGTTGTCCTACTAGACAAGGTTAACTTTACCAGGCTAACCTTTCATGGCAAGGACAAGACTGCTAGTTAAAGATGCATTCTGGAATTTTTAGACAAAGATTGTAAATGTGGCATTGTTGAGCCAAAATGAGTCCCCAGAAATTCTGTACTGTCTTATATGTGCCAATATGTGCCCAATGTCATCAAAACCACTTGCTTTCAAACATGGAATTCCATGGATATCTGATGTGATATTGATTTGACCTATAGATTATGCATTTAATCCCAGACTGCATTTTTAACATCAGCAGCACAGTTTAACTTTTCATTCACTCACACCGATTGTAGGCTATTCATTTCATCATTGTCAATTTGGCCAATAGGTAAACCAAACTCCATATCAAATACTGATAGAGGGGTGCTGTTTTGCATGATTCGATGATCTTCAGTACAGATTCAACCACAAAAATTATGAAAACTGTTTTTTTTTTCCCAATTCTACCAAACTTTTGCTCCTCCCAATTCCGTGATGTCCATATTGCGATTATGGCCTAGCCTGATCGCAACAACTCCACAGGAGTTGCAGGAGAGCTGATGATCTGGCTGCACTTCCAAACAGAAAGTATGCCTTGACACACACGTTTTGGAGGAGAGAACATTCCCCAGCCAACAACCACAATTAAGCTTGCAGGTGCCCCACTTGCAAGCAATCGCCAGAGTGCGATGAGACAAAGCAATCCTGTCCAACATTCACCTGTCCGCCCTGGGCAGCTCTGAGCGAATTTGTGTCAAGCTCCACACGATACCTAGGCACAATGACACAGCTGCACTGCCCATCGGTGATCTAAAACACTGTCACTCTGGGGTCTGTTGGTCACATTTTGCGGGAAGCCTGGTTTCTTCCATGACTATATGTAACTGTAAAAATATATTGCTTTTCTGCGGAATAGGATAAGACGTTAGTTCAACTGAATACGTGTTAGTCTGGAAATATCAAAAAAATCTGAAAATATTGCTGAAAATATTGCAATATCAAAATTATAACGTTTAAACTACAAGACCTGACCGGAGTCTTGACTGTTGGTGATTGATGGGCAATGTGACTCACAAAGACAGACAGACCGACAGACACAGGAGATGACAATGTCAAGCCATGGATCAGATGGGGTGGGGCAGGCTAGCTTTATATTGCTTTCAATATTATGGTGCACACAGTGACACTGAAAGAACAGGGAACAGTGTCCACTAGCTCTAACACCCACATGACATTTTTCCAGCACCAATCGTTCCTGCCAAGGTTGCCTGGGTGGAGGCCAGACCGATATGTGAGTGCGCACCATTGTGCACTAGTGTGTGCGTGCATGGAACGCATCACTACGTTGTCCTCATCACCAACCACAATTACACGGCCTCTGTTTCCATGCCGCTGTAGTGCTGGGCTGTTCAGGCGGTGAGGAGGGCAGCCCCGCAAAGGACCACCTGTGTGTGTTCGGCCATGAATGTGTGCATGCGTGTGTGCGTCACCGTAATAATTAGCACTAATTCCTCTAATTGTGAGATGTTCCAACGTTGAGTGGGTCTTTTGTATAATCAAACACATTCAATAAAGCAGTAGAATCGTTGACATTTTGGAAACCCATGATAGCGTAAAGAAAAAAAAATCCCTCTAGAATGAATCCACAGGGTAAAAGGACGAAGTATGTCCTAAGACAGTTATGTTTCTTGTTCTTTCTGCACAGCCACACAATTCGAGTCGAGATCAGGATGGGTTTGTGTTAGATGGTTTGACAGTTTTAGTTAAGAAAGATACGACTGGACAGAATAGAATGAGACAGAATTAGGACAGGACAGAGATAGAACAGCATATAACAGGATAGGGAATTATAGAACAGGCCAGCATAGTTAGGAAAGGACATGATAGACCAGGACAGAGTTAGGACAAGACCCGCTAGAGTTACGACAAGATTTGACAGAACAGGACAGGACAGAGTTAGAGTGAATAAAGGATAGGGAATATTGGCTATGAATAGCCCCTTATGATGAAAGCCAGAGGGAACTAACAACATTATCAGAGCAAAGAAGGGAAAATGAAAGAAGGCTACTGTATATTAAAGGAATTAAAGGCTGCCCCCAAAGCATTGTTTACGGTCAGTGAGTAAGAGTGTGTGCGTGTGCGTGTGCATGTGCATGTGCGTGTGTGTGTGTTTGTCTCTGCAGGCATGTGTTGCATGTGATGTTCGCTGGGCTGACAAGACATCGTCTTATCTATCATTCATCATCTTCTACAGTTGTAGAACCAAATTGCCTCTTGCTTTCCATGAATTATTAATCTTAATTTATGCTTGAGCATTTTTGCTTGTGAACATAATGTAGTAAAATACTGTAGGCCTACTGCTTCCACAATGCATTCACAAAGAAGCATTAGAAGAAACTTGTGAAATAATGGAATATGTTACAGAGCAATGACTTTGAGACATTGGAATATGTTACACAGTAATCACTTATTACTCGGCTACAATATTATAATAAGGGCATTTTAATACAGTCCAAATGGAAAATTCAATAAATCAAATATTAGAATTATGTATTCTACATTTTGACACCAGTGACTCATAGGAAGTACTTTGTTGTTTTAAAAATTATTACAGAAGATTATTAAGTGATTTGTTTTAAGTTTAACAAAAACACATTTCCCTATTTTAAACTGGTTCTACTCTTTGTGGCCATGTTCTGGTGTTGTGATGGAAAACTGAGTGAATTGAGTGTAACACGGCAACACTGTTACCCTTAGATAGACAGCCTACAAATGGTACAACAATTCAGATTGTTAGGGTGAAGCTTGCATTCATTCATCCCTCCGTGTTACAAACATAAAATCGTCAGCCATCTTGCTTGAATCTATGATTAACCAAAAAATATGTCACTGTGGGCTATGAATTGAAAATGTTTTAGTCACAGAAATAAGCCGTTAATGACATAGGCTTTCAGTTCAAAATGAACGTACAGTTGTTTCATGACGGTGAATGCTTAGTCCGACGAAAGGTATAATGCTTAGTATATACACTATATAATCCTTAGTTTTCTAACAGATTGTTGTTAATTTGGCTGGGCCAGCTCCCTCTCAAGGATGGTGAGTGGACCTGACAGCAATAGACTGACTCTATCTGCCCCTAGGTCCTCACTCCTACGCTCTGTTCTTGTACACAAACCAAAATGAAAAACAAATTGCCTGGGCACTGAGTTGAATCCCAGAGAGCATTTTAGCGGAAACTCCTTTATGTACCATGTGTGTCTGACTGGGGCTTTGTTTGCCATAATGATTATGGTTCCTTTGCACTGAATGCAAATGAAGCTGTCAAGCAAAGCCTGTCAAAGACTGTGTTCATATTGTGCTGGCGTCCCCATTAGTCATTTATCAGTTTACTTTCTCAAAATCAGTTCATTTTGTTTTGAGCAGCTTGCCACGAGGTGCTCAGTTGTTGAATTTAATTCATCCTGGGAATTTGTGTTGAGATTCTGCTAACCCTAATTTGGTTATGGTAGAGTACTTGGCAGATACATTTTTTTAAGAATATCATGTGTACATTCCCCTTTAAGAACTTAAGTTACTACAAAGTTAATCAACAATGTAAATTTACAGGGCCTTAAAATTTGGTTAATGATCAGTCCTTGCATCAATACCTCTGTCTATGAATTTAACTGAGAATGGTTTCTTACAGACCATCCCTCAGCTTTTTCTTGAACAAAACATGAATTGACTGCGCTGCTTTTGTTTCCATTAAGGATTCTAGATTCATGATGATGACTTTAAATAAGCCAACAGAAGATTTCAGCAATGTGCTGAAATATTTCTATTTCAAATGAATGTACAATCATTGAAGATGATCCTTTTCTTGAGGAAAAAGGAGAAGAACGATGGAGAGAAACTGCAGCATTGTCATGTATTGTGAATGACGTCTCCTAGAGAATAATGCATTTTGGTGGCTTCTTTGGTGGGATGTGCTTGCATTAGCCTGCTTTCCACTATGGGGCTGGTCAAGGCTCCTCAATACTGTAGCCTGGCAACATTCTGAATGCAGCGCTGCAATCAGATAATGATGTCCAATTCGATAGAGGCCCAAATGAAATAGTCCTCTCACAGAATACTAATATCATTTGAGTGCTTATATAATTCATTAGCGAACCTTGGTCATCCATTCTCATTACAACCCATTAAGAGTAATTATGTGGTAATGGTTAAAACCCACTCTCTCAAACACATGTGGGTGGAATATATTTGGAATCATCAGTGACATCGTCATTAGTTGCAACACATCTTATTTGAAAGTGTACACAGTGACTAACATGATTCAACCACGTTGGCGCCGCACACATGACTCATTTTATGTTAAAAATATGCTAGCAGGTATTTTATGTCACGTTGAATGGAGACATATTCAAACATCAGAGTGCCTCTGTTTCTCAGGGTTAACAAAGCACAGTAACGAAACGCTGAGTTTCTTTAGAAACCCCATGAACTTTATTCCTCACACACAGCACAACAGTTGTGAGGTGAACCATGGGGAGAATGAGGGGTAGCTGAGAAACGAAAAGGGGAGGGATGGAGAGACAGGGGACAACTGGAGAAAATGGGGACATGAGCCTTGTCGAAAACCAGGATGCATGATGAACTACGTAATTTTGGAGGTATTGCTATGGCTTTGGGGATGCATACTGGTCCTTCTCTTTCTGCCTTTTCATTTATCCCGGCGACTCTATTTTTCTCTCACTGTTTCCCATAGCGTTTGTTTATATATAATAGTATCAGCTCACAGTAGAAACATCCAAAGGCAGACATCTGATTCATGGGGTCTTAGAGTGTTCTTATATAACAGCCTCTTTCTGCCTGAAAGAAACAGTCAGCTGAAGTGACACTGGGTTACCCAATCTCCAGGCTCTCTCATCAGCCAGATAGAGATTGTCAGTTGCTGCTCTGTCGTCATACAACTGTAATCCGTGCTTTTAACTATTCATTGTCATACATGTCTAGCTTTAATTAAACGTTTTTACATCTCGTCACTGCGTAGATGAGCTGGACAAGGAGCATGCCCAGAAGGTGACTGCTCAGGTGAAGGAGGCGGAGCCCGCCCAAATGAAGCTAAAGGGGGTTGAGCCTCCCCACGTCAAGGAGGCGGAGCCTTCCCAAGTGACACTGAAGGAGGCCGAGCTGGCACAGGTGAAGCTGAAGGAAAGGCAGAAGTACTTTGAAGAGGCGTTCCAGCAAGACATGGATCAGTACCTGTCCACTGGCTACCTGCAGATCAATGAGAGGCGAGGTGAGAGCATAACCCTAAATAATGACAATCTTAAATGTACAAGTATGTCCACAGCAAGCGATTGGGTCTGTGTGTGTGTGTGTGTGTGGTCCGGGGGTAGTAACAGTTCCCTCTCTCTCTTTACGCCACTCCACCCTGCTGCCCTGCCCTCCTCTCCTCCTATCCTTGAGGTACGCTGTCTCAGCTGTCAATCATCCCTCACAGTGCCCTGTGTGTTTGTGTCTCATCCACGATGTGATAATAAGCAGATGGTATATTTTGAGAGTCCCAAAAGTGTATCTGTGGATGCTCTAAAGATTATCTACAGACTGTGAGTAACATTCTACTTACCCTAATGCTTACCCTACCCTTAACCTTTATCCTTACCATAACCCTAACCTTAACCCTAAACCTTATTGTAAACCTAACTTTAACAAGCAGTTACTTAACAAATAGTTTTAAAGTTTGTTCATAGTAGTACTATCTATAGAATATCTACAGATGGAAATTGGGACTCTCGAAATGAAGTGTAACCAAATAGATACTGTTTTTGCAAGAAATTGAATCCATGATTTTCATAGAATCACAACAGTACCAAAATTTAAAGAAAACTTTTTGATCAGCGAAAATGCGCTAAATGTGCTAATTCAAAATGAACCCATGTCAGTGGCGTCGCTAGGCCTGGGCGTCCGGGGCTTTAGCCCCGGATCTTTTATGAATAGCCCCGGATCTCAAATTGACCAAAAAAAAGAATGAAATAAAATTAGCCCCTGGTCTATTCATCTATAATAATGATCGCACATTATGACAATGTAGACGTGTAGGCTGCTAGCATGTACATCGACATTATCCACATGTACATTCAAAACCCTGTACTTTCTGTCCCGGGCGGGGCGGGGGGTGGGCTAAGCCCCGAATGTATTGTGATCCTAGCAACGCCTCTGACCCCTGTATTTGTCATACTGAGCCATTTCATGCCGGAAGACTGGTCTGCATGCAACATTATGTTCTGGGTTCCAAGATAATGGAAATTTACTTGTTTTTCACCACCAGTTCTTTTTCTATCTTTAGAGGGCTTAAAAGTTTAAAAACAAAAAAAAAACTGTTCCTAGACTCCACCCCTTGCCGTTGCATTCTGGGTGATAAAGTGTTGTTTACGCTGGTGATTAACCCCTGTGTCCTGTGGCTCAGGGCCAATAGGTAGCTTTTCATCAATGGAGGTAAACGTGGACATGCTGGAGCAAATGGACCTAACGGACATGTCCGACCAGGAGAGCTTCGATGTATTCCTCCACTCAGGGGGAGAGGAAAACAGTGCAGCGTCTCCCATTCTGGGTAAGACTCACAAACCCAGACACGTATTTAAACGGGCATACATACTAAACAGCAATTCCACAGTCGGACTGACTAAGGAAAGCATGCTGGCAGTAGACAAAACCTCTCCTTTCTCTGCCTCTCAGGTCCAGAAGGGGACTCGTTCACCGCGGAGATCAGCTTGCGGGTTCCCACCCAAGCTGAGCTTAGACACAAGTTGTCCTCCGTCTCCTCCACTTGCACAGACAACCAGGACACTGAGACCGGGAAAGATGATGACCACGACGACCGCAAAGGTAGAGCTGGCGAGGGGGGCGGCAGCCAAGTTCCGGTTGGGGGCGTGCCACCATATATTTCAGAGGTTGCCCCCAACGTGGCCCTAGCAGGAAGGCCACCACTTCAACGTCAGCCCAGAAACCAGAGCCTTAAACACTCTGACAGCACCACACGGGCCACATAAGGGAGCGAAGAAACCGAACAGGCCAGAACAGTGAGAGAATGGCACCGAAGACACTAAACCAACCACAAGACTGAGAGGATGGGACCTAAGACACTAAATAGACCAGAAGACTGAGATGGAACCTAAGACAACAAACCGACCACAAGACTGAGAGGATGGGATCCAAGACAATAAACCAACCAGAAGACTGAGAAGATGGGTCTTAAGACATTAAACAGACCAGAAGACTGAGAGAATGGAACCTAAGACACTAAACAGACCAAACCCCTGAGAGGATGAAACATAAGACACTAAACAGATCAAAACCTGGAGAGGATGGGACCTAAGACACTAAACAGACCCAAAGACTGAGAGGATGGGACCTAAGATATTAAACAGACCAAACCCCTGAAAGGATGAGACATGAGACACTAAACAGACTAAAATCTTGAGAGGATGGGACCTAAGACATTAAATAGACCAAAACCCTAGACCAGCTGCTATGCACTGGATGCACTGAGGAAAAGATGCATTGTTTCAGTTTACCGTGTTTTCATCTCCTTTTGTAGAACATTGTGTGGTTGACAGTACTATTTCCTCCAACTCTCGTGACTTGTTTTTAATAAACGTCTCAACCCCTGTACTCCTTCTCATACTGTTCCTTTACTAGGACTTCAGAATGAAATTAAACTGGAATTACCCTGTTTTTCTAGTACCCCTCCATTCGAGTCTGCAGATTTATAAAACAGCCCTTGGAACAGTGATGACTCCTGATTGGTTGAGTAGCAGCATTTGAACAGTAAATAAGCTTCCATAAGATGTACAAATTCTTGTCAACACCCAGGTTGTATTTATGAATACACCTTAGTCAAGCCCTGTAAGTTACCTCTGGCTTGAGTGACAATTCCAGATGTGCACTGCTTGTCGTATTTCTTCATTTGTGCTATAAAGCATTTTAGGTCACTCGTGTCTGTTCACAACCCGTCTCCCCACTGCTAGCTGATGAACAGAATTGAATGCCAGGGAAACTTCATTTTACTGCTTGCCTGTCATATCTGCTTTTTATTTTTTTCAAAGGGTCACCCTTTGAAATTGTTTTTAGAAGTGCATTTATTTTGTTTGGTGGCAGACCTGTCACTGAGGCAGTTGCCATGACGGTGACTGAAACGTTAAAGAATATTACAATGTGCTCTTTGGCGCCATCTGCTGGGTACCTGATAGAGACCCAGATGTTCATTTCAACAACCCCAATGTGATCCATTAAGTTGTCCAGGTAAAAGTAAAATGATGAAATCCTTACGATCTTATTAGTGCAGCCCTCTCCCACAGCAAGAAAACAATTGCCCTGCAATCCAAGTTCTGGATGTCAAGCCCATTGCCTGGAGCTGATTCTGGCAGAGAAGTAGGTAACTGAAATACTTGCTTTAAACAATATATAGTTTTTTAAAACATAAAATGTATAAACATTTATGAAACATTTTAACAATCTCTCGATGTATATTCATATCTCTATACTTCTATCTCTCTTTAGATATACATACAGGCAAATTGCCACTGCCTTTGAAAACAAGTAGAGTGGACGGGCCAAATTGTACACAAGGGATCCTTGCAACGAAGATGTTTCTCTACTAGAGGTAATTACTGCACACATACACATATCTGTTAATTGCTACATAACATGTTTATATAAGGTAAAATTTAGCATCTCTGCCTGGCGTGGCTGCATTGGTTTAACAGTTATTTTATAATTGGATGCCTTTATCCTGTTTCTATGCATTAGTCAGCATTTGATTTAAAATAACCTGACTGAGTCGACTAACCAGATGGTCAACTCACCCTGGTTGTTAATGTTATGTGCACAATTCCCTGGGTAGATTACAGACAACCTGTCCTGCCTATTTGTGTAATCATATTTTTTTGCATCCATATAATCAAATTATGGCCTAGTTAGTTAGGCTTCAAGAGTAAACATCTTAGTAAAATATTAGTAATTCAGTAGCATGTTTAGAACAGCACAAGGACAGACTCACAACCCCAGTAAAAAAGAAAAGACAGTGACTTGTCTGTACGTTTTTATTAAACCTCAAGTACAAACTGCAAAAGTAAAAAATATAACCAACATGAAATCTTTCTAAGTGGAAGGAAAGATGGAGATGCAGTGCTAATAAATTAACTTGCCAGACTGTGAGCAATAGTTTATACTGTAGAAAAAGGAGAAACTGCAAAACAAAAATCTGAATCAAATACATTGTAAGGCCATAAAAACTTGACAACCACCTTTTTGTTGAAAACAAACAACTTGTTTTTCATTAAATACTCCTAAACAGTTCAGTCTTCTGTAAAGGACAACAACCAACAAACTGGATTATAGGATTACCTTGTCAGCCACCACTGGCAAGCTCAGTGCAACATGAGGAGCTACTACATTGTTGCATTTTCAGTAATGAAAATGTAAAAACATTTTTTTGTGAAATTATTTTCCCTTTTCTTAAAAAAAGTAAAGCTAAAAAAAAATAAAAAATAGGGGGCCATCGCTACTCCATGTCATTCTCTCAGTGATGTAAGCAGCACTTAAATGTATCCACATAACCAGAGCAACCCTGTAAGCATTAAACTCATACAGATGAAGAAACTGAAACATAAGGCTTTTTCTTCATCACTCACTTCCTCTAAAACCTTTAGAGGTATTATTCTTTCCTTCACCCCCAGAAAAGGCTCAAGTATTTAAAGACATTTACAGGATTATGTACAAAAGTTGATGTTGTATGTGTTGGACTTCCTTCTGAAATCAGTCATAATATATCTGAAAAGGGAAAAATGCATAAAGCAAAAAAAATAAAATAAAAATAAAAAGAACTTGGATTTCCATATTTCACATTTTACACCCTTTGACTAGTGGCTCTACTTGCACACAAAAAAATTTTCAAAAACACAAAATAATTATAATAATATAATAATAATATAATAATTAATGTTTACTGGTACAGATTAAACAATAGGACTGGAAGAATGGAATGTTAACATGATTGCACATCTAAAAGAGGACAGCCTAGAACCCTAACCCTGTGGGAAATGAGACCCTAGAACCTTAACCTAACCCTGTGGGAGAGGAGAACCTAGAACCTGACCCCAGGGGAGAGGAGAACCTAGAACCCCAGAGAGCCTACAGGCTAACGTCCTGTGGGAGTGGAGGCTAGTAGCAAGCAAGCACCCCAACTTTCTTTTGTATTGTGTTACAGTAATAGAAACCAACAGCACCAAAAACAATGGTTCTCCTTGCTAAGTATCAGGCACAGTTTTCACTCGCTACGGGGACAGAGACCAGCGGCACCTCGTTCTGTGTTTCTGACGTACAGTCACGGGACCGCTAGATTCACAGCCACCAAGGGAAAGAAACAACAACCACAAAATAAACACAGAAGACTTTCTCAAAATCTAAAATCAAAGCTAAAATCCAATAAAAACAGCCAGCCAAAACATATCTGCCTTTCAAGTTATACCTGGCGTGGGTTAGGCAGCATCAGGCCCTGAACAACCATAGCTACTGCAGGCAGAGGAGGAAAAAAAAAAAAAAACTCTTCTTCAAAAACGAAAGATAGAGTAAACTTTGGGTTCTAGTCATTTCATTAAAATGAAAAAAGGAGCGCCTTCTCAGTTCGTCCCTTCGTTCACAGGTAATTGACAGGAGGTGGGGGGTGACTGCAGTCATCTGGGGAAGCACCAAACTGAGCCTCTCCTCAAAAATTCTTGAGGGGTCGGGTGCAAAAGGGCACAATATTTCCCTGTGAACTTTTTAATTAATGCTAAGGACGACCGCAACTAAATCCGACAAAAACAAAAAAAAAACATTTAAACGAAGGGAAAAAAATAGGTATTTCACGCTAGTGCAAAAAAGACAGCTTGCTTTCACAAGGTTGCCATACTAAGGGGGGTGGGTGTGGGGGGAGGTGTGGGGCATTAAAAACCGGAAATACTTTCTCTTTAAAAAGGACAACACAGATCCTCCAAACCGAGAGGGAGGGGCGGGGGGGTCTTCATGAGACGGCGGCGGGTGACATGTGGGAGGAGAGGTGGGACAGCGACACCTCCACGGTGGCTCTCTTCCGGGGCCCGCGTTTGGCCGGTGGTTTAAAGGGGCTTGCACCGTTACAGTTCTCAGTGGTTTGCACCAAGGCTTTGCCACACACCCGGTTCACCAAGCTGTTGATCTGCTCCTGAGGGTTGACGGGGGATGCGGCGAAAGGGAAGAAAGGGGACAGAACATTTAAGTTATAATGAACACTGCTAAATGAACTAATGTAATATTCATTGAAAGCGGATGATTAATGTCACTGTACGATTGAAAGGACTGAGGACTGTGGCGACGTACCTCGTCGTAACGATACATCATCTTGAGGCCTCTGCAGGACTTGTGATTCTCCACGTATCTCAGAGCACACTCCAGACAGAACACCACATTCTCATTCTCCTGGACAACCTGGAGGGAGATCACAATTCATTAATCCACACACTTTTCCATGGACTAGTTACAATTACCCAGACTACTACAATTACCCAGCACTAGACCTAACCCAACCTACACCCTAGCACTAAGCCCTGTATCCCGACTAACCCAGCACTGTTCCCTGTATCCCGACAAACCCAGCGCTGTTCCCAGTATCCCGACAAACCCAGCGCTGTTCCCTGTATCC